>JAGKTI010017928.1:0-18114 GCA_018397915.1 Birgus latro
CTTTGTAGAGACTAAATTGAAAGAAGATATTGATATTCATATGGGAGGTGGGAGATACAAACTATGGAGAAGAGACAGAAAAGAAAAAATGGGAGGAGGAGTGATGATAGCAGTGAAGGACAACATAAACGTAGATACTGTGGAAATTGCAGAGGGCAGGGCCGAAGCCATAAATTTGAAACTAGAAACTGGGGAGAATGGTAAGAGAGATATGGCAGTGGTATATGTTCCCCCTAAGACGAGAGCATGGAATGACGATGAATACCAGGAGATGTTATCAGACATGGTTAGTTATCTACAGAAAGTGATCGAGAAAAGCAACAATATAATCCTAATGGGTGACTTTAATTGTAAAGAGGTGAACTGGGAGGAATGGGACTCGGGAGGCAGCGAAGATTCGTGGGGCACTAAATTGTTAAATATAGCAATGAATAATGTAATGACACAGTGGGTTAAAGAAGAGACACGATTCAGAGGTGATGACACACCAGCAAGATTAGATTTGCTACTATCCAAAGAACATGATGTAATTGAATCATTAAATTATCTGTGTCCTATAGGAAAAAGTGATCATGTGGTCATTGAGTTCCAGATGATAATAGGGAACGTGGTGCCAAGAGATGAGCTTTATAGGCAAGGAAGATACAACTTCGGGAAAACAAACTTTGCAGAATTGAGAAAATTTTTTGAAAATGCGGACTGGAGAAAATTCAGAGAAACAAGAGAGATACAGAGGAAGTGGGATATCTTTTTAGACCTCTACAATCTGGGTGTGGAAAAATATGTGCCAAGAGTAAGTGGGAAAGAAAACAGGAAAAAGGTGTGGTTTAATAGAAGGTGTATAATAGCGAAAAAAGAGAGGGACATGGCATGGAACAAATGGAAAAAGAGAAGTAATATCAGGAAAAAGGAAGAATATAAAAGAACTAGAAATGAATATACAAGAATACGTAGAGAGGAAGAAAGGAACTTTGAAAAAGGTATAATTGACAAATGTAAGGATGAACCCAATTGTTTTATAGATTTGTTAATGGCAAATTGAAGCAAAGGGAAGGAATCACCAAACTGAAAGTAGAAGGAGAGGTCTACAAGGATGCAGTAATGCAAGCTGAAGTAATGAACAAATGTTTCCAGTCGGTTTTCACTAAGGAAAGGGAGTTTGTGGAAGGAGAGGGAATGATTAGAAATGTAGTGATAAAAGATATAAAAGTGGAAGTGCAGGAAGTGTATAAATTACTGGGAGCTCAAGATGTAAGGAAGGCCCCAGGACCGGATGGAATCTCTAATTGGGTACTGAAGGAATGCAGAGAACAACTGGCGGATAAGATTCACAATTTAATTGTGTGCTCCTTGGAAGAGGGGAAAGTGCCTCGGGAATGGAAGAGGGCAAATGTGGTGCCAATCTATAAGGGAGGAAACAAGGAAGAACCCCTGAATTATAGACCAGTGTCCCTAACCAGTATGGTTGCGAAATTGTGTGAGAGAATCCTGAAAGATAGATGGATAAAATATCTGGAAGAGATGAATATTTTGACTGAAAGTCAGTTTGGATTCAGAAGTGGAATGTCATGTGTCTCCAACTTGTTGAGCTTCTACTCAAGGGCGATTGACGTGCTACAGGAGAGAGACGGTTGGGTGGATTGTGTGTACTTAGATCTGGAGAAGGCCTTCGACAAAGTACCCCACAAGAGACTATTATGGAAATTAGAGCATATAGGAGGACTTAAGGGAAGCCTCCTGGAATGGATGAGAGACTTTTTGAGTGACAGACAAATGAGGACAGTAATAAAGGACAGGACATCTGGATGGAGGGAAGTAACAAGTGGTGTCCCACAGGGCTCGGTGTTGGCACCAGTAATGTTCTTGATTTATGTAAAGGATATGGTAGGTGGAGTGAACAGCTACGCAAGCCTGTTTGCTGATGATGCAAAGATCTTGAGAAAGGTAGAGGTTGAAGAGGACTGTAAAATGCTACAGGAGGATCTGGATAGGATATATGATTGGAGCCGGATGTGGGAAATGAAATTCAACACAAAAAAATGTAAAATATTGGAAATGGGTAAAAGTAGCAAGAGGCCATCATGGAATTATTTGATGGGTAATGAACCAATTAGAAAAGCGAGAGAAGAGAAAGATTTGGGAGTGCTGGTCCAGGATAGTTTGTCACCTGAAAAGCACATAAATAAGATAGTGAGAGAGACATATAAACTCTTGACCAATATAAGAGTGGCATTTCATTACATGGATGAGGAGATGATGAAAAAATTGATAGTGGCCATGATCCGGCCCAGGTTAGAATATGCAGCAGTAGTGTGGTCCCCACACAAAAAGAAAGATATAAACAAGATTGAGAGAATACAAAGAACAGCAACCAAGATGGTCCCTAGTCTGGCAGATTTGCCATACAGGGAGAGGCTGGAAAGGCTGGATTTGCCCTCCTTAGAGGAAAGGAGAAAGAGGGGTGACATGATTGCAGTGTTCAGGACTATGATAGGAGTAGATAAAATTGACAGAGAAAATCTGTTTGTGTGGGATGAGAGAGCAACAAGAGGACACGGAATGAAACTAAAGAAGCCAAGCTGCTCCAAGGACATCAAGAAATATAGTTTTCCGTATAGATGTATAGACCTGTGGAATAGCCTGGACAAAGAGATCGTCCGGTCTAAAAACTTAAATGAGTTTAAGGCAAAATTTGACTTATTGAGAAACAGAGACGGGACCCCACGAGCGTAGCTCATTTCCTGTATATCACAATTAGGTAAATACAATTAGGTAAATACACACACACACACACAGGGAAATAATCGCTGAATCAGCGGCGAAAGGAGACCAGCCTATTGTGATTATGTGAATGAGTGCATGAGTGGTGGTCCCGTCGGACATTAGTTAAAAAAAAAAAAAAAACGCAGGTTTCAGGATAATGAGAACAAAATACAGTTTCCATATGGTTGTATCATGGCGAAAAGCGACGGCAGTTTGTTTACATCTGGTGAACGGGAATTCGTGGGCTTCTCTGACGAAGATGCAGGAAATGGAAGTACAAAACTGAATCAAACAAGAGTAGCAGGAGTAGAAAAAATGGAGGAGAGGAATGTCCAGGAATTAAAAAAAAGTATGGGTAGTAATTAGAGAGATGCAGGAGCGGACCTCAGAACAGGAGAGAGAGATCAAGTTTTACAGAACAAGCTGGAAAAAATTTGCACACGCAGTGCGGAACAAGAAAGAGAAGTCATGGAATTAAAAGTGAGTAATGAATCTGCCACAAATGAAATAAAACAGCTCAAGAGGGAAAACAACAGGTTCGAAGAAGAAAGAGACAGAATGAAAAGTATATTAGATGAGTATGATTCAAAATCAAGGATGCAAGATGAACATACAGTATTAAGGAAATCAAGGTGCAACATAAGGGATGGAAGAAAATTCAGGAGGAAGGGAATGTAAATTTGAAAGAGATTACAGAACAACAAGGAAAGGAAAAGGTGGAGAAGGAAGTGGTTAGGGTACTGAAAAGTAGAGAATCTTTAGTCAGGGATATAGCAGATAAGAAAAAATGTGTAATAATTTTAGGGGTAAAAGAAAAACATATGACAATAAGATCTGAAAGAGAAAAAGAAGAATTGAGTAAAGTTAAAGAAATAATATCAGTAGTCAAGGAGGGTAACAACGATGCCCAAGAAGAGATTGAAGAAGTGTTTAGGTTAGGTAAGTACGAGGAAGGAGGGTCAAGGCCATTGAAGGTGAAGTTCAAGTCCCAGGTAATAGTACATGAAATCATGAATAGGACATGGAAATTAGCAGACAAAGAGGGGTTCGAAAATGTTTGGCTAAGGAGAGATGCAAATGAGGAAGAAAGAGCTAAAATAAAGGAGTTAGTAAAGGAAGCTAAGGCAAAAATCGAACAGAGAACGAAGGAGGAGAAGACAGTGTTTTATTGGTGAGATATGGACCAGAAATTGAGGAAGTGGTACCGACGGAAAGGAGGAGAGATGAGGGTATAAGTAATAATGAAAAAAGTTTGAAAGTGCTGATGGATTAATATCGGCAATGTTAGAAATCAACGATTTCTTGAGGGTACATGAACCTGATGTTATGTGCTTCACTAAGTTAAGGGAGAATATTGATATCCATATGCGAGATGGCAAATATAAATTGTGGAGAAGAGACAGAAAAGATAAAATGGGAGGAGGAGTGATGATAGCAGTGAAGAACAACTTAAGTGTAGATTCTGTGGAAATGGGAGAGGGTAGGGCCGAAGTGATAAACATGAAATTAGAAACTGGAGAGAACTGTAAGAGAGATATAGAAGTAGTATATGTTCCACCTAAGACAAGAGCATGGATTGATGGTGAATACCAGGAGATATTGGAAGACATGGTTCGTTATCTACAGGAAGTGATTGAGAAAAGCAACAATATAATTCTAATGTGTGATTTTAATTGTAAAGAGGTGAACTGGGAGGAATGGAACTCAGGAGGTGGCGAAGATTCGTTTGGGACTACATTGTTAAACTCTGTAATGAATAATGTAATGATGCAGTGAGTCAAAGAAGAGACATGATTCCGAGGTGATGACACACCAGCAAGATTAGATTTACTGCTAACCAAAGAACCTGACGTACAGTAACTGAATCCTTAAAATATCTGTATCCTGTAGGAAAAAGTGATCATGTGGTCAATGAGTTCCAGATGATAACAGGGAACGTGGGGCCAAGAGACGAACTTTATTGGCAGGGAAGATACAACTTTGGAAAAGCAAACATTACAGAATTGAGAAAATTTTTTGAAAATGCAGATTGGAGAAAATTCAGAGAAACAAGAGACATTCAGAGGAAGTGGGATATCTTTCTAGACCTCTATATTTCAGGAGTGGAAAAATATGCTCCAAGAGTAAGTGGGAAAGAAAACAGGAAAAAGGAGTGGTTTAACAGGAGTATGATAGCGAAAAAAGAGAGAGACATGGTGTGGAACAAATGGAGAAAGAGAGGTAATAACAGAACAAAGGAAAAATATAAAAGAACTAGAAATGAATATACAGTACAAGAATTCGTAGAGAAGAAGAAAGGAACTTTGAAAAAGGTATAATCGACAAATGTAAGGATGAACCCAATTGTTTTATAGATTTGTTAATGGCAAATTGAAACAAAAGGAAGGAATCACCAAACTGAAAGTAGAAGGAAAGGTCTATAAAGATGCGGCAATGCAAGCTGAAATAATGAACAAACGTTTCCAATCAGTTTTTACTAATGAAGGGGAGTTTGTGGAGGGGGAGGGAATGACTAGAAATGTAGTGATAAAAGATATGAAAGTGGAAGTGCAGGAAGTGTACAAATTACTGGAAACTCAAGATGTAAAGAAAGCCCTAGGACCGGATGGAATTTCAAATTGGGTACTGAAGGAATGCAGAGAACAACTGGCAGATAAGATTCACAGTTTAATTGTGTGTTCGCTGGAAGAAGGGAAAGTGCCTCGGGAATGGAAGAGAGCAAATGTGGTACCAATTTACAAGGGAGGAAACAAGGAAGAACCCCTGAACTATAGACCAGTGTCCCTAACCAGCATGGTTGCAAAATTGTGTGAGAAGATTCTAAAAGATAGGAGGATAAAATATCTGGAAGAGATGAATATTTTGACTGAAAGTCAACTTGGATTCAGAAATGGAAGGTCATGTGTTTCCAACTTGTTGAGCTTTTACTCAAGAGCGATTGATGTGCTACAGGACAGAGGCGGTTGGGTGGATTGTGTGTATTTAGATTTGGAGAAGGACTTTGACAAGGTACCCCATAAGAGACTAATGTGGAAATTAGAGCATATAGGAAGACTAAAGGGTAACCTCCAGGAATTGATGAGAGACTTTTTGAGAGACAGACAAATGAGGACCGTAATAAAGGACAGGCCATCTGGATGGAGAGAAGTAACAAGTGGTGTCCCACAGGGCTCGGTGTTGGCGCCAGTAATGTTCCTGATTTATGTAAATGATATGGTAGATGGAGTGAACAGTTATGCAAATCTGTTTGCTGATGATGCAAAGATCTTGAGGAAGGTAGACATTGAAGGGGACTATAAAATGCTGCAGGAGGATCTGGATAGGATACACGATTGGAGCCGGATGTGGGAAATGAAGTTCAACGCAAAAAAATGTAAAATATTGGAAATGGGCAAAAGCACCAAGAGGCCATCACTGAATTATATGATGGGTAATGAACCAATCAAGAGAAGAGAAAGATTTAGGAGTGCTGGTCCAGGATAGTTTGTCACCTGGAAAACACATTAACAAGATAGTTAGAGAGACATATAAACTCTTGACCAATATAAGAGTGGCATTTCATTACATGAATGAAGAGATGATGAAAAAATTGATAGTGGCCATGATCCGCCCCAGGTTAGAATATACAGCAGTAGTGTGGTCCCCACACAAAAAGAAAGATATAAACAAGATTGAGAGAATACAAAGAACAGCAACTAAGATGGTTCCCAGTCTGGCAGATCTGTCATACAGTGAGAGGCTAGAAAGGCTGGATTTGCCATCCTTAAAGGAAAGGAGAGAGAGGGGAGACATGATTGCAGTGTTCAGGACCATGATGGGAGTAGATAAAATTGACAGAGAAGATCTGTTTGTATGGGTAAGAAAGCAACAAGAGAACACGGAATGAAACTGAAGAAGCCATGCTGCTTGAAGAACATCAAGAAATATAGTTTTCCGTATAGATGAATAGACCTGTGGAATAGACTGGACAAAGAGATCGTCCAGTCTAAAAACTTAAACGAGTTTAAAGCAAAATTTGACTTACTGAGATAAAGAGACAGGACCCCACGAGCGTAGCTCATTTCCTGTACAGTATATCACAATTAGGTAAATACAATTAGGTAAATACACACACACACACAGGTCGCAGACGAGGACAGACGTTCTCCTGGACTGCAGGGAAATAATCGTGGAATCAGCGGCAAAAGGAAACCAGCCTATTGTGATTATGGAAATGAGTGTGTGAGTGGTGGTTCCGTCGGACATTAGTTAAAAAAAAAAGCGGGCTTTGGGATAAAGAGAGCAAGAACAGTATAGAAAAGTTTCCATATGGTTGCATCATGGCGGAAAGCGACGGTAGTTTGTTTACGTCTGGCGAAAGTGAATTTGTGGGTTTCTCCAACGAAGATGCGAGAAATGGAAGTTCAAAATTGTATCAAACAAGAGCAGCAGGAGTAGAAAAAACGGCGGAGAAGAATGTCCAGGAATTGAAGAAGGTATGGGTAGTAATTAGGGAGCTGCAGGAGAGGACCTTACAACAGGAGAGAGAGATAAAAGGTTTACAGAACGAGCTGGCAAAAGTTTACACACGCAGTGCAGAACAGGAAAGAGAAGTCACGGAATTAAAAACGAGTAACGAATCTGCCACAAATGAAATAGAACACCTCAAGAGGGAAAACAGGAGGTTGGAAGAAGAAAGAGACAGAATGAAAAGTAAATTAGAGGAGTATGATTCAAAATCAAGGATGCAAGATGAACATATTAAGGAAATCAAGGAGCAACAAAAGGGGTGGAAGAAAATTCAGGAGGAAGGGAATGTAAATTTGAAAGAGATTATTGAACAACAAAGCAAGGAAAAGGTGGAGAAGGAAGTGGTTAGGGTATTGAAAAGTAGAGAAGCTCTAGTCAGGGATGTAGCAGATAAGAAAAAATGTGTAATTATTTTAGGGGTAAAAGAAAAGTGTATCACGATAAGATCTGAAAGAGAAAGAGAAGAATTGAGTAAAGTTAAAGAAATATTATCAGTAGTCATGGAGGGTAACAATGAAGCCCTAGAAGAGATTGAAGAAGTGTTTAGGTTAGGTAAGTATGAGGAAGGAGGGGCAAGGCCATTGAAGGTGAAGTTTAAGTCCCAGACAATAGTAAATGAAATCATGAATAGGACATGGAAATTACAAGACAAAGAGGGATTCGAAAATGTCTGGTTAAGGAGAGATGCAAATGAGGAAGAAAGAGCTAAAATAAAGGAGTTAGTAAAGGAAGCTAAGGCAAAAAACGAACAAAGAACGGAGAAGGAGAAGACAGTGTTTTATTGGAGAGTTATGGACCAGAAATTGAGGAAGTGGTACCGACGGAGAGGAGGAGAAAAGACAGTATAAGTAATAACGAAAAAAGTTTGAAAGTGGCGTACACTAATGTTGATGGATTAATATCGGCAATGTTAGAAATCAACGATTTCTTGAAGGTACATGAACCTGATGTTATGTGCTTTGTAGAGACCAAGTTAAGGGAGAATATTGATATCCATATGGGAGATGGCAAATACAAATTGTGGAGAAGAGACAGAAAAGATAAAATGGGAGGAGGAGTGATGATAGCAGTGAAGAATAACTTAAATATAGATTCTGTGGAAATGGGAGAGGGTAGGGCCGAAGTGATAAACATGAAATTAGAAACTGGAGAGAACTGTAAGAGAGATATAGCAGTAGTATATGTTCCACCTAAGACAAGAGCATGGACTGATGATGAATACCAGGAGATATTGAAAGACATGGTTAGTTACCTACAGAAAGTGATTGAGAAAAGCAGCAATATAATTCTAATGGGTGATTTTAATTGTAAAGGGGTGAACTGGGAGGAATAGGACTCAGGAGGCGGCGAAGGTTCGTGGGGCACTATATTGTTAAACATTGTGATGAATAATGTAATGACGCAGTGGGTCAAAGAAGAAACAAGATTCCGAGGCGATGACACCCCAGCAAGATTAGATTTACTGCTAACCAAAGAACCTGACGTACAGTAATTGAATCCTTGAAATATCTGTGTCCTATAGGAAAAAGTGATCACGTGATCATTGAGTTCCAGATGATAATAGGGAATGTGGTGCCAAGAGATGAGCTCCATAGGCAGGGAAGATACAACTTTGGGAAAGCAAACTTTACGGAATTGAGTAAATTTTTTGAAAATGCAGATTGGAGAAAATTCAGAGAAACAAGAGAGATTCAGAGGAAGTGGGATGTCTTTCTAGACCTCTATAATTCAGGAGTGGATAAATATGTTCCAAGAGTAAGTGGGAAAGAACACAGGAAAAAGGAGTGGTTTAATAGAAGGTGTATTATAGCAAAAAAAGAGAGGAACATGGCATGGAACAAATGGAGAAAGAGAGGTAATAACAGAACAAAGGAAAAATATAAAAGAACTAGAAATGAATATACAAGAATTCGTAGAGAGGAAGAAAGGAACTTTGAAAAAGGTATAATTGACAAATGTAAGGATGAACCCAAACTGTTTTATAGATTTGTTAATGGCAAATTGAAACAAAAGGAAGGAATCACCAAACTGAAAGTAGAAGGAGAGGTCTACGAGGATGCAGTAATGCAAGCTGAAATAATGAACAAACGTTTCCAATCAGTTTTTACTAATGAAGGGGAGTTTGTGGAGGGGGAGGGAGTGACTAGGAGTGTAGTGATAAAAGATATAAAAGTGGAAGTGCAGGAAGTGTACAAATTACTGGAAACTCAAGATGTAAGGAAAGCCCCAGGACCAGATGGAATTTCAAACTGGGTACTGAAGGAATGCAGAGAACAACTGGCAGATAAGATTCACAGTTTAATTGTGCGTTCGCTGGAAGAAGGGAAAGTGCCTCGGGAATGGAAGAGAGCAAATGTGGTACCAATTTATAAGGGAGGAAACAAGGAAGAACCCCTGAACTATAGACCAGTGTCCCTAACCAGCATGGTTGCAAAATTGTGCGAGAAGGTTCTGAAAGATAGGTGGATAAAATATCTGGAAGAGATGAGTATTTTGACTGGAAGTCAGTTTGGATTTAGAAGTGGAAGGTCATGTGTTTCCAACTTGTTGAGCTTTTACTCAAAAGCGATTGATGTGCTGCAGGAGAGAGACGGTTGGGTGGATTGTGTATATTTAGATTTGGAGAAGGCCTTTGACAAGGTACCCCATAAGAGACTAATGTGGAAACTAGAGCATATAGGAGGACTGAAGGGTAACCTCCTGGAATGGATGAAAGACTTTTTGAGAGACAGACAAATGAGGACAGTAATAAAGGACAGGATGTCTGGATGGAGAGAAGTAACAAGTGGTGTCCCACAGGGCTCGGTGTTGGCGCCAGTAATGTTCCTGATTTACATAAATGATATGGTAGATGGAGTAAACAGTTATGCAAGTCTGTTTGCTGATGATGCCAAGATCTTGAGGAAGGTAGAGGTTGAGGAGGACTGTAAAATGCTGCAGGAGGATCTGGATAGGATACATGAATGGAGCCGGATGTGGGAAATGAAATTCAACGCAAAAAAATGTAAAATATTGGAAATGGGTAAAAGATCCAAGAGACCATCACTGAACTATATGATGGGTAATGAACCAATCACAAAAGCGAGAGAAGAGAAAGATTTAGGAGTGCTGATGCAGGATAGTTTGTATCTGAAAAACACATCAACAAGATAGTTAGAGAGACATAAACTCTTGACCAACATAAGAGTGGCATTCCATTACATGAATGACGAGATGATGAAAAAACTGATAGTGGCCATGATCCGCCCCAGGTTAGAATATGTGGCAGTAGTGTGGTCCCCACACAAAAAGAAAGATATAAACAAGATTGAGAGAATACAAAGAACAGCAACCAAGATGGTCCCCAGTTTGGAAGATCTGTCATATAGTGAGAGGCTAGAAAGGCTGGATTTGCCATCCTTAGAGGAAAGGAGAGAGAGGGGTGACATGATTGCAGTGTTCAGGACCATGATGGGAGTAGATAAAATTGATAGAGAAGATCTGTTTTTATGGGATAAGAGAGCAACAAGAGGACATGGACTGAAACTGAAGAAGCCGCGCTGCTTGAAGGACATCAAGAAATATAGTTTTCTGTATAGATGCACAGACCTGCGGAATAGACTGGACAAAGAGATCGTCCAGTCTAAAAACTTAAACGAGTTTAAAGCTAAATTTGACTCATTGAGAAACAGAGACGGGACCCCACGAGCGTAGCTCATTTCCTGTATATCACAATTAGGTAAATACAATTGGGTAAATAAATACACACACAAAACCTTGTCGCACGCCCACACTGATCATGAACCAATCACTTAGATGCCCATTTACCCTTACACATACCTCATTACGTGTTCGTTTTCGTTTTTTTGAAGGCTGGGCAACATGCTTGCATGCGTTGGCCTTTTTTTTTGGATTGGAGCGTGTAGCATTTTATGACCGGATACCCTTCCCGATGTCTACCAATGACCCTTGGGTGGATTCGATCCTCCGACCCTACGGCCATAGCGGAGCGCTCTAACCCACTGAGCCACGGCTACCTCATTACCATCATAAAAACTCTTGAAAGCACCTAGCAGCTTACCAACTACACTGTACATGCACAAAACCTTCCACAATCTATCTCTGTGTACTTTGTCGTATACTTTTTCCAGATCCGCAAATGCCATAAACACCTAATAGTCCTTCTCACACACCTTCTCCACTATCTGTCTTACTGCAAATATTTGATTCATACATTCTCTGCCACTCCTAAAGCCACCTTGTTTGTAACTTACTAGGACTACTGATCTCTCTCTTATTTTCTCTATAATGATTCTTCCATATACCTTCCCTATCACACTCAATGGACTTGTGCCACGATAATTCTTGAATTCACTTCGCTCACCTTGATTTTTGTACAGGGGTACAATCACTCCCTTTTCCACTCTACTGGCACAGTTTCACTCATCCATGCATTCTTACATATCTCCAACAAGAACTTCATCCTGCTCTCTCCACTACACTTAATCATTTCTGCATACACCTCATCAACCCTAGTTGCTTTTCCATTTTTCAGCCGCTTCACAGCATTCCTCACCTCTGCAAGTGTCACATTTCCTGACACTGCATTCGTTCTCTATACACCCCCAAAACCAATCATGTTGACAGTTGCTTTGCTCTCTACATTCCCATTCATCACACTTTCAAAATATTCATTCCATCTGGTCCTTACTTCATCCCTGTTTCATTTCGTTTTTGAAAGCTCCAACATGCTTGCATACGTCAGCCTTGGTCACCTAATTGTGGCTCTCCACGCTGCTCATTCTATGGCAGCCTCCCTGTTCAGTCCCTTAACCCTGAGGTCACACTTAATGACCTCGTCCCACATCTTTCTCGGTCTGTCCCTTGCAACCCCTTCCCCAACATTAACACTTCTCACCTTCTGCACCCAATTATCATCCCCCATGCTCTCCACATGCCCAAACCATCTCAGTCTACCTCTCCTCATCACAACACCAATACACTCCAGTCCCATCCTACCTCTCAACTTTTCCATCATAAAACCCAGCCCCCCTAGGCCTTGCACGCAGGGAAGCTTTGCACATCCGCCTAATCAATGTCATTTCTGTATGTTTGAGCCTGCGAATATCCTCTTCCTTTACCGTCCAGGTCTCACTACCATATGGCATCACACTCCTAAAACATACTGCATACAAAGACCCCTTAGCACATAGGGAGAATCCTCTCAGTGTCAGGAGAGGCAACAGCTCTCTGAACTTCTTCCAACCACTTCTCACCCTAGCCCCACCTCCAGCACATAAGATGTCTTCCAAATAACAAAACTCTTCTGCACACTCAAGAGACTCACCAGCAAGTTCAATCCTTTCATTCATCCATCCATTATCAATCCTACGTCGCACCACAGAGGAGCGTAGGAACCTGGGGGTAAGCAAGTTGGTCCTGACATTTAAGGTGAGAGTGACCAGCCTCACTCATCCCTGAGTGGCTTTACGTGAGCAATAAACCCCAACCATCCCTTGGATATAAACCTTCACCGGCTCAATCTGACTGGAGCGCCGTAATTACCCACTAGCCCACCAGGTGCCAAATTTTGGTTATATGGTTACCACCCAATGTAGTAAATGGTTTCCTGGTGTACAGGAAACCATTTGGCTTGTCACTCAGTGTAGGGTCATCCACAGGCAGATGGACGAGGAATGAATGAAGGAAACAATGGCAGAAGAGGGAGTGTAAAGTCACCCGTAGGCAGAAGGACAAGGAAAGAATGAAGGAAAGAAAGACAGAAGAGGATTGAAGGAAAGAAGGGTAGAGGAGAGGAAAGGGCAGACACCCGACAGCAGCACTACATCGAGTGAGTGAATGGTGAGCACCCTAACAATCTCCACCTGCTCTCCCCGACACGCAACACATAAAATCAGCATTATCTTGCAGTCTACCTCTAATACCACTACATCTCTTGTGCATCCCTTTATCACAAACACTGCACAAGATGGAATTACTTCCCATGTCCTTGTGGCAAATTGCACATGGCCACTCTCCATTTTCTTCGACTGCACTGCCACCAACTCTGGATATCATCACTTTTCTTTTATCTGCATTTAACCTTAAGCCCTTGTGCCCCATACCATCTCTCCACTTCCTAAATCTTTCCTCTGCCTCCTTTTCATTCTCTGCAATCAACACCAAGTCATCAGCATACAACATCTCCCACGGGAGTCCATTTCTGAAGTCACATGAGAGGGCTTCAAATACCATGATAAACAAGGGATTCAAAACTGACCCCTGATGCACAACGACATTCACGGAAAACTCATTACTCAAATCTCCATTCACTCTTACCTGGGTGCGAGCACCCACATACACGGCCATAACCACCCTAACCAGCCACTCCTCCAACCCAAGCTTTCTCATTGCCCACTTCACCACCTCTCTAGGGACTCTGTCAAAGGCCTTTTCCAAATCAACAAAAACAATGTACAGTTCCCTTTTCTTTCCAATATATTTTTCCTGAAGCTGTCGAACAATGAATGTGGCATCAGTGGTCCCCCTGCCTGACATAAACCCAAACTGCATCTCATCAATATTCACTCTTTCTCTAATCATACCGTCCAGAACTCTCTCCATTACTTTCATTATCTGATCTAAAAGCTTTATGCCTCTATAATTTTGTCTTTCCAGGGCATCACCCCTCCCTTTGTACACATTTACAATTACTCTCTTCAGCCAATCATCTGGGACAACACACTCACATATTCATTTTTCACTCATTATCCAATCCTACGTTGCCCCATAGAGAAGTGTAGGAGCGCGGGGCTAGGCAAGTTGGTCCTGACATTTAAGATGAGAGTGACCAGCCTCACTCATCCCTGAATGGCATTACATGAGCAATAAACCCCAACCACCCATTGGATATAAACCTTCACCGGCTCAATTCAACTGGAGCGCCATAATTACCCACTAAACCACCAGGCACCAAAATTTGGTTATATGGTTACCACCCAGCATAGTAAATGGCTTCCTGGTGTACAGGAAACCATTTGGCTCGTCACTCAGTGTAGAGTCACCCACAGGCAGAAGGACAAGAAAAGAATGAAGGCAAGAAAGACAGAAGAGGAAGTGTAGAGTCACCCGTAGGCAGAAGGACAAGGAAAGAATGAAGGAAAGAAAGACAGAAGAGGATTGAAGGAAAGGATGGAGAGAGGAAAGGGCAGACACTCACGAGCAGCACTACATCGAGTGAGTCGATGGTGAGCACCCCCACCTACCACAATACACTCATATATAATCATATTTATTAGGTCAGTGACTAACCTCACCCCTATATCTCCTGAGGCTTTCAACATTTTGACAGTCAACCCAGACACACCTGCTGCCTTCCCCACCCGCATCCTGCTTATTGCCTCAATCACAGCAGCAGCATCAATCAATGGCCAAGGGCCAAACACTGGATCTGCTGGCTCCAAACCTTCCCTGTCCCAGTCAAACTCCTCATTCAACAACTGGCTATAATGCTCTCTCCATGCATCTTTAATATCCCCACTGTTCACCACTACCATTCCTTCATCATTCTTCACACACTGATCACCTATAATATCCTGATTATCCCTCTTCACCTGATTTGCCACTGTAAATATCATATTTTTCCTTTCACCATGATTTAGGTTATCAAGTAAAAGTCTCTGTGACTCAGACTTCACCCTGTATACCTCTCTTCTAGTCCTAGACTTGGCAGCCAAGTATTCCTCCTTGTTACCACCCTTCTTCCATTCCTGGAAAAGCCTTCTTTTCTCCTTAATTGTGGTTCTACACCCTCATCCCACCACCACCAAGTTACTTTACGTCTTGGTGGGCCTCTTGTCCAACCGCAAATTGCATCAGTAACTCTCAAGAGGTTGTTCTTAAGGGCTCTGTACTGTTCATTAATGCCTCTGTCTACAGCTCCCTGTTCAGCTACCACTCTCCTCATCTCACTATAGAAGGCATCCCTTACTGCTTGGTTTTCCATATTTTCCTCCTAGGTACAGCTGGCCACACTCCCGCGAGGTCCACTCAGCACTGCCAACACTGAGCGAGATGGTAATCTCGAAGCACTTGTAGTGAGCTCCGTTCGAAGCATTCACTGGTGGGAGGGAGAAATAAGGAGGGAGGTGTGAGGGGGGAATGGGGGGTTTGAGGAGGCTAGGGAGGTTGCTTGACTACTACACGAGAGGTGAGAGATGACCTGAGGAGGGGAGCGACGAGTGGAATCTTTAATGAAAGTACGCAAATTTACCCCGTTACCTATCATTTGTATTTTGACATTCATGTCAATTGATATTAACCTCAATAAAGGTTAGATCAACTTATTAGTTGTAACACAAAGATGTAACACAAAGACAACCGAGGTAACATTACTGCTTTACTCGTATTGTGTGCTCTTTTTATTATCAATCACTAGATGCTATGAAATACTAACACAATAGCTGCTTACGAATCATGAACCATAATGCTCGTTATTAAATGTAGCATGTGTGAATACCTTCATAGTGCGTGTGGCAAATACTGATACCACTAGCTCACACATGTATTATCCCCGGTATCTAGTGTTACCTAACAGTTTATAAACGTAGTGTCGGATATCACGGCTAGCATTATCCCTTACGTGACAGCAGGCTTGTGATAATCTGTATACTCTTAAGTAGCTTGTTTCATTGAATATAACGAAAACGTCATGCCTGATAAGCCATTACGAATCCTTTGGTATTTCTTCTGTCTTTAGACAGCAAAAATAAATTAATTAATTAATCAAATGTGCATTGTGTTTTCAATCAGAAAAATTTAAGCTCTACACACACACACACACACACACACACACACACACACACACATAGAAAGAGAGATTTTTAGATCCTCATCGGTCATGAACCAAATAATTTCAGCTTTACAAAAATCCTCTTCTCCTGTTCCCTGAGTGTATGCTGTTCCTCCTTTCCTACCTCTATCTCTTTCTTCCTTGTTGTGCAAGGTTTTTCAATGTGAGTATACAAAAATTCATTTAATCGACACTGTAGCTAATAAAATCAATGAAGATGCAAGTATGTGTCGAGGTAATTTCTAAAACATCTACACGACTTAGGGTTTCTTTGAGTCTTTTTTCCCTCGTGCTAGCTCTTCCTCTCTCTCTCGCCTTCTCCTTTGTGCTACTATGTCTTTCATGCCATGAGCAGTCATCCCTTGTAATACCAATATCCGGGGTATAATGTATTGGAGCCAACATTCGCCTCACTAATAGGTCAAGGTTTTCTATACCCAGCACACGGTAGTTACTCTATGCTGTTAATCAATTTTTGGAATAGCAATATCAGACTACCCTACAAGTTAATAATGATATACAGGGTTCCCTGGATATACTCACAGCCTTTGGTATGCCAGACCAGGAACTGTAAATTTCAGTAATTGCCTTAACCATCGTTGAACTACTCTGACCATGTAAACTGGACATTGGTCATAAACGAGCATCACTTGGCCGGGAGGGATAGGGGCAATTTCTCTCTTTGAGGAAATCGAGGAAACCTGTCTTTCTCATATATTTCGACTACCGTAAGTTTAATAGCGTTCAATATTATTACTCAAATTGTAAAAATAATATAATAAGGAAACAAGTTGTAGCGGCGACCCTAAATGCGGTGTTAGTCAGTCAGGAGTTCATTGGTTCTGTCAGTGAGAGCTAATCACATTCTGTGGCCATGAGAACACAGCCAATCCTCGAGTACCAAAGGCGATGTTGACGGTCAGTGGTGCTAAGACCATATCATTCCTGGACTGCACTCTTCATCGTGATGAACCACCACGACACCCAGCTCACATGGTGTGCCCGCATCATTGCTCTGCACAAGGAGGGTATAAGCAGTAGGGGCATCACACAGCGAGTGGGGTGCTCAAGATCTTGCGTCCAGAAGTGGATCGAGCGTTGGCATCACAATGGCAATTTGAATGACCTGGGTATGCTGGTAACAATCTATTTTGAATAAGAGTCTGTATTAATTATGCCTGCAAATTTCCAAATGTGTAAAGCACGTATTTGGCAAAGAAAAAAACATCTGAGTATTCATTTTGGTGGGAAATTAAGATTATTGTCTCTACTGATCGACCACATGATCATTTTGTTGTAGATTACAAGAAAGTGTATAATACGCAGAATTGTCTATACATCAAAATCCCCGTAGGGGGTACTAGTACTTATGGGTTATGGCACCCTTACAGACCCCAGCAACACCCTTCCATTTCCTAATTAAACTGTTCCTCCTCTCTTTGTTTCCATCTAGCTGCTGTCCCCTCTTCTTTGAATATCTCTTCCTCATTATACAGGGTCTTCCAGACTTAGGGCGGTCTTTCCGCCGCTTAACTTATACATAAAATTAATGGCACAAGAGATGTAGTGGTATTAGAGGCAGACTGCGAGATGATGCTGATTTCATGTGTGCAGCGTGTCGGGGAGAGCAGGTGGAGATTGTTAGGCGTGAGAGGGTTGAACTTGCAGGTGAGTCTCTTGAGTGTGTGGAGGAGTTCTGTTATTTGGGAGACATGTTATGTGCCGGAGGTAGGGCTGGAGTTAGCTCGGTTGCTAGGGTGTGAAGTGGTTGGAAGAAGTTCAGGGAGCTGTTGCCTCTCCTGACATTGAGAGGACTCTCCTTACGTGCTAAGGGGTCTTTCTATGCAGCATGTGTAAGGAGTGTGATGCTGTTTGGTAGTGAGACCTGGGCAGTAAAGGAAGAGGATATTCGCAGGTTTAAACGTACAGAAATGACAATGATTAGGTGGATGTGCAGTGCGTCCATGCGTGCAAGGCCTGGAGGGGCTGGGTTTACGATGGAAGAGTTGAGA
>JAGKTI010017929.1:0-18114 GCA_018397915.1 Birgus latro
CTTTGTAGAGACTAAATTGAAAG
The DNA here is from genome assembly GCA_018397915.1 of Birgus latro. NCBI lineage: Eukaryota > Metazoa > Arthropoda > Malacostraca > Decapoda > Coenobitidae > Birgus > Birgus latro. The sequence goes on from JAGKTI010017929.1 coordinate 24, forward strand.
AAGATATTGATATTCATATGGGAGGTGGGAGATACAAACTATGGAGAAGAGACAGAAAAGAAAAAATGGGAGGAGGAGTGATGATAGCAGTGAAGGACAACATAAACGTAGATACTGTGGAAATTGCAGAGGGCAGGGCCGAAGCCATAAATTTGAAACTAGAAACTGGGGAGAATGGTAAGAGAGATATGGCAGTGGTATATGTTCCCCCTAAGACGAGAGCATGGAATGACGATGAATACCAGGAGATGTTATCAGACATGGTTAGTTATCTACAGAAAGTGATCGAGAAAAGCAACAATATAATCCTAATGGGTGACTTTAATTGTAAAGAGGTGAACTGGGAGGAATGGGACTCGGGAGGCAGCGAAGATTCGTGGGGCACTAAATTGTTAAATATAGCAATGAATAATGTAATGACACAGTGGGTTAAAGAAGAGACACGATTCAGAGGTGATGACACACCAGCAAGATTAGATTTGCTACTATCCAAAGAACATGATGTAATTGAATCATTAAATTATCTGTGTCCTATAGGAAAAAGTGATCATGTGGTCATTGAGTTCCAGATGATAATAGGGAACGTGGTGCCAAGAGATGAGCTTTATAGGCAAGGAAGATACAACTTCGGGAAAACAAACTTTGCAGAATTGAGAAAATTTTTTGAAAATGCGGACTGGAGAAAATTCAGAGAAACAAGAGAGATACAGAGGAAGTGGGATATCTTTTTAGACCTCTACAATCTGGGTGTGGAAAAATATGTGCCAAGAGTAAGTGGGAAAGAAAACAGGAAAAAGGTGTGGTTTAATAGAAGGTGTATAATAGCGAAAAAAGAGAGGGACATGGCATGGAACAAATGGAAAAAGAGAAGTAATATCAGGAAAAAGGAAGAATATAAAAGAACTAGAAATGAATATACAAGAATACGTAGAGAGGAAGAAAGGAACTTTGAAAAAGGTATAATTGACAAATGTAAGGATGAACCCAATTGTTTTATAGATTTGTTAATGGCAAATTGAAGCAAAGGGAAGGAATCACCAAACTGAAAGTAGAAGGAGAGGTCTACAAGGATGCAGTAATGCAAGCTGAAGTAATGAACAAATGTTTCCAGTCGGTTTTCACTAAGGAAAGGGAGTTTGTGGAAGGAGAGGGAATGATTAGAAATGTAGTGATAAAAGATATAAAAGTGGAAGTGCAGGAAGTGTATAAATTACTGGGAGCTGAAGATGTAAGGAAGGCCCCAGGACCGGATGGAATCTCTAATTGGGTACTGAAGGAATGCCGAGAACAACTGGCGGATAAGATTCACAATTTAATTGTGTGCTCCTTGGAAGAGGGGAAAGTGCCTAGGGAATGGAAGAGGGCAAATGTGGTGCCAATCTACAAGGGAGGAAACAAGGAAGAACCCCTGAATTATAGACCAGTGTCCCTAACCAGCATGGTTGCGAAATTGTGTGAGAGAATCCTGAAAGATAGATGGATAAAATATCTGGAAGAGATGAATATTTTGACTGAAAGTCAGTTTGGATTCAGAAGTGGAATGTCATGTGTCTCCAACTTGTTGAGCTTCTACTCAAGGGCGATTGACGTGCTACAGGAGAGAGACGGTTGGGTGGATTGTGTGTACTTAGATCTGGAGAAGGCCTTCGACAAGGTACCCCACAAGAGACTATTATGGAAATTAGAGCATATAGGAGGACTTAAGGGAAGCCTCCTGGAATGGATGAGAGACTTTTTGAGTGACAGACAAATGAGGACAGTAATAAAGGACAGGACATCTGGATGGAGGGAAGTAACAAGTGGTGTCCCACAGGGCTCGGTGTTGGCACCAGTAATGTTCTTGATTTATGTAAAGGATATGGTAGGTGGAGTGAACAGCTACGCAAGCCTGTTTGCTGATGATGCAAAGATCTTGAGAAAGGTAGAGGTTGAAGAGGACTGTAAAATGCTACAGGAGGATCTGGATAGGATATATGATTGGAGCCGGATGTGGGAAATGAAATTCAACACAAAAAAATGTAAAATATTGGAAATGGGTAAAAGTAGCAAGAGGCCATCATGGAATTATTTGATGGGTAATGAACCAATTAGAAAAGCGAGAGAAGAGAAAGATTTGGGAGTGCTGGTCCAGGATAGTTTGTCACCTGAAAAGCACATAAATAAGATAGTGAGAGAGACATATAAACTCTTGACCAATATAAGAGTGGCATTTCATTACATGGATGAGGAGATGATGAAAAAATTGATAGTGGCCATGATCCGGCCCAGGTTAGAATATGCAGCAGTAGTGTGGTCCCCACACAAAAAGAAAGATATAAACAAGATTGAGAGAATACAAAGAACAGCAACCAAGATGGTCCCTAGTCTGGCAGATTTGCCATACAGGGAGAGGCTGGAAAGGCTGGATTTGCCCTCCTTAGAGGAAAGGAGAAAGAGGGGTGACATGATTGCAGTGTTCAGGACCATGACAGGAGTAGATAAAACTGACAGAGAAAATCTGTTTGTGTGGGATGAGAGAGCAACAAGAGGACACGGAATGAAACTAAAGAAGCCAAGCTGCTCCAAGGACATCAAGAAATATAGTTTTCCGTATAGATGTATAGACCTGTGGAATAGCCTGGACAAAGAGATCGTCCGGTCTAAAAACTTAAATGAGTTTAAGGCAAAATTTGACTTATTGAGAAACAGAGACGGGACCCCACGAGCGTAGCTCATTTCCTGTATATCACAATTAGGTAAATACAATTAGGTAAATACACACACACACACACAGGGAAATAATCGCTGAATCAGCGGCGAAAGGAGACCAGCCTATTGTGATTATGTGAATGAGTGCATGAGTGGTGGTCCCGTCGGACATTAGTTAAAAAAAAAAAAAAAAACGCAGGTTTCAGGATAATGAGAACAAAATACAGTTTCCATATGGTTGTATCATGGCGAAAAGCGACGGCAGTTTGTTTACATCTGGTGAACGGGAATTCGTGGGCTTCTCTGACGAAGATGCAGGAAATGGAAGTACAAAACTGAATCAAACAAGAGTAGCAGGAGTAGAAAAAATGGAGGAGAGGAATGTCCAGGAATTAAAAAAAGTATGGGTAGTAATTAGAGAGATGCAGGAGCGGACCTCAGAACAGGAGAGAGAGATCAAGTTTTACAGAACAAGCTGGAAAAAATTTGCACACGCAGTGCGGAACAAGAAAGAGAAGTCATGGAATTAAAAGTGAGTAATGAATCTGCCACAAATGAAATAAAACAGCTCAAGAGGGAAAACAACAGGTTCGAAGAAGAAAGAGACAGAATGAAAAGTATATTAGATGAGTATGATTCAAAATCAAGGATGCAAGATGAACATACAGTATTAAGGAAATCAAGGTGCAACATAAGGGATGGAAGAAAATTCAGGAGGAAGGGAATGTAAATTTGAAAGAGATTACAGAACAACAAGGAAAGGAAAAGGTGGAGAAGGAAGTGGTTAGGGTACTGAAAAGTAGAGAATCTTTAGTCAGGGATATAGCAGATAAGAAAAAATGTGTAATAATTTTAGGGGTAAAAGAAAAACATATGACAATAAGATCTGAAAGAGAAAAAGAAGAATTGAGTAAAGTTAAAGAAATAATATCAGTAGTCAAGGAGGGTAACAACGATGCCCAAGAAGAGATTGAAGAAGTGTTTAGGTTAGGTAAGTACGAGGAAGGAGGGTCAAGGCCATTGAAGGTGAAGTTCAAGTCCCAGGTAATAGTACATGAAATCATGAATAGGACATGGAAATTAGCAGACAAAGAGGGGTTCGAAAATGTTTGGCTAAGGAGAGATGCAAATGAGGAAGAAAGAGCTAAAATAAAGGAGTTAGTAAAGGAAGCTAAGGCAAAAATCGAACAGAGAACGAAGGAGGAGAAGACAGTGTTTTATTGGTGAGATATGGACCAGAAATTGAGGAAGTGGTACCGACGGAAAGGAGGAGAGATGAGGGTATAAGTAATAATGAAAAAAGTTTGAAAGTGCTGATGGATTAATATCGGCAATGTTAGAAATCAACGATTTCTTGAGGGTACATGAACCTGATGTTATGTGCTTCACTAAGTTAAGGGAGAATATTGATATCCATATGGGAGATGGCAAATATAAATTGTGGAGAAGAGACAGAAAAGATAAAATGGGAGGAGGAGTGATGATAGCAGTGAAGAACAACTTAAGTGTAGATTCTGTGGAAATGGGAGAGGGTAGGGCCGAAGTGATAAACATGAAATTAGAAACTGGAGAGAACTGTAAGAGAGATATAGAAGTAGTATATGTTCCACCTAAGACAAGAGCATGGATTGATGGTGAATACCAGGAGATATTGGAAGACATGGTTCGTTATCTACAGGAAGTGATTGAGAAAAGCAACAATATAATTCTAATGTGTGATTTCAATTGTAAAGAGGTGAACTGGGAGGAATGGAACTCAGGAGGTGGCGAAGATTCGTTTGGGACTACATTGTTAAACTCTGTAATGAATAATGTAATGATGCAGTGAGTCAAAGAAGAGACATGATTCCGAGGTGATGACACACCAGCAAGATTAGATTTACTGCTAACCAAAGAACCTGACGTACAGTAACTGAATCCTTGAAATATCTGTATCCTGTAGGAAAAAGTGATCATGTGGTCAATGAGTTCCAGATGATAACAGGGAACGTGGGGCCAAGAGACGAACTTTATTGGCAGGGAAGATACAACTTTGGAAAAGCAAACATTACAGAATTGAGAAAATTTTTTGAAAATGCAGATTGGAGAAAATTCAGAGAAACAAGAGACATTCAGAGGAAGTGGGATATCTTTCTAGACCTCTATATTTCAGGAGTGGAAAAATATGCTCCAAGAGTAAGTGGGAAAGAAAACAGGAAAAAGGAGTGGTTTAACAGGAGTATGATAGCGAAAAAAGAGAGAGACATGGTGTGGAACAAATGGAGAAAGAGAGGTAATAACAGAACAAAGGAAAAATATAAAAGAACTAGAAATGAATATACAGTACAAGAATTCGTAGAGAAGAAGAAAGGAACTTTGAAAAAGGTATAATCGACAAATGTAAGGATGAACCCAATTGTTTTATAGATTTGTTAATGGCAAATTGAAACAAAAGGAAGGAATCACCAAACTGAAAGTAGAAGGAAAGGTCTATAAAGATGCGGCAATGCAAGCTGAAATAATGAACAAACGTTTCCAATCAGTTTTTACTAATGAAGGGGAGTTTGTGGAGGGGGAGGGAATGACTAGAAATGTAGTGATAAAAGATATGAAAGTGGAAGTGCAGGAAGTGTACAAATTACTGGAAACTCAAGATGTAAAGAAAGCCCTAGGACCGGATGGAATTTCAAATTGGGTACTGAAGGAATGCAGAGAACAACTGGCAGATAAGATTCACAGTTTAATTGTGTGTTCGCTGGAAGAAGGGAAAGTGCCTCGGGAATGGAAGAGAGCAAATGTGGTACCAATTTACAAGGGAGGAAACAAGGAAGAACCCCTGAACTATAGACCAGTGTCCCTAACCAGCATGGTTGCAAAATTGTGTGAGAAGATTCTAAAAGATAGGAGGATAAAATATCTGGAAGAGATGAATATTTTGACTGAAAGTCAACTTGGATTCAGAAATGGAAGGTCATGTGTTTCCAACTTGTTGAGCTTTTACTCAAGAGCGATTGATGTGCTACAGGACAGAGGCGGTTGGGTGGATTGTGTGTATTTAGATTTGGAGAAGGACTTTGACAAGGTACCCCATAAGAGACTAATGTGGAAATTAGAGCATATAGGAAGACTAAAGGGTAACCTCCAGGAATTGATGAGAGACTTTTTGAGAGACAGACAAATGAGGACCGTAATAAAGGACAGGCCATCTGGATGGAGAGAAGTAACAAGTGGTGTCCCACAGGGCTCGGTGTTGGCGCCAGTAATGTTCCTGATTTATGTAAATGATATGGTAGATGGAGTGAACAGTTATGCAAATCTGTTTGCTGATGATGCAAAGATCTTGAGGAAGGTAGACATTGAAGGGGACTATAAAATGCTGCAGGAGGATCTGGATAGGATACACGATTGGAGCCGGATGTGGGAAATGAAGTTCAACGCAAAAAAATGTAAAATATTGGAAATGGGCAAAAGCACCAAGAGGCCATCACTGAATTATATGATGGGTAATGAACCAATCAAGAGAAGAGAAAGATTTAGGAGTGCTGGTCCAGGATAGTTTGTCACCTGGAAAACACATTAACAAGATAGTTAGAGAGACATATAAACTCTTGACCAATATAAGAGTGGCATTTCATTACATGAATGAAGAGATGATGAAAAAATTGATAGTGGCCATGATCCGCCCCAGGTTAGAATATACAGCAGTAGTGTGGTCCCCACACAAAAAGAAAGATATAAACAAGATTGAGAGAATACAAAGAACAGCAACTAAGATGGTTCCCAGTCTGGCAGATCTGTCATACAGTGAGAGGCTAGAAAGGCTGGATTTGCCATCCTTAAAGGAAAGGAGAGAGAGGGGAGACATGATTGCAGTGTTCAGGACCATGATGGGAGTAGATAAAATTGACAGAGAAGATCTGTTTGTATGGGTAAGAAAGCAACAAGAGAACACGGAATGAAACTGAAGAAGCCATGCTGCTTGAAGAACATCAAGAAATATAGTTTTCCGTATAGATGAATAGACCTGTGGAATAGACTGGACAAAGAGATCGTCCAGTCTAAAAACTTAAACGAGTTTAAAGCAAAATTTGACTTACTGAGATAAAGAGACGGGACCCCACGAGCGTAGCTCATTTCCTGTACAGTATATCACAATTAGGTAAATACAATTAGGTAAATACACACACACACACAGGTCGCAGACGAGGACAGACGTTCTCCTGGACTGCAGGGAAATAATCGTGGAATCAGCGGCAAAAGGAAACCAGCCTATTGTGATTATGGAAATGAGTGTGTGAGTGGTGGTTCCGTCGGACATTAGTTAAAAAAAAAAGCGGGCTTTGGGATAAAGAGAGCAAGAACAGTATAGAAAAGTTTCCATATGGTTGCATCATGGCGGAAAGCGACGGTAGTTTGTTTACGTCTGGCGAAAGTGAATTTGTGGGTTTCTCCAACGAAGATGCGAGAAATGGAAGTTCAAAATTGTATCAAACAAGAGCAGCAGGAGTAGAAAAAACGGCGGAGAAGAATGTCCAGGAATTGAAGAAGGTATGGGTAGTAATTAGGGAGCTGCAGGAGAGGACCTTACAACAGGAGAGAGAGATAAAAGGTTTACAGAACGAGCTGGCAAAAGTTTACACACGCAGTGCAGAACAGGAAAGAGAAGTCACGGAATTAAAAACGAGTAACGAATCTGCCACAAATGAAATAGAACACCTCAAGAGGGAAAACAGGAAGTTGGAAGAAGAAAGAGACAGAATGAAAAGTAAATTAGAGGAGTATGATTCAAAATCAAGGATGCAAGATGAACATATTAAGGAAATCAAGGAGCAACAAAAGGGGTGGAAGAAAATTCAGGAGGAAGGGAATGTAAATTTGAAAGAGATTATTGAACAACAAAGCAAGGAAAAGGTGGAGAAGGAAGTGGTTAGGGTATTGAAAAGTAGAGAAGCTCTAGTCAGGGATGTAGCAGATAAGAAAAAATGTGTAATTATTTTAGGGGTAAAAGAAAAGTGTATCACGATAAGATCTGAAAGAGAAAGAGAAGAATTGAGTAAAGTTAAAGAAATATTATCAGTAGTCATGGAGGGTAACAATGAAGCCCTAGAAGAGATTGAAGAAGTGTTTAGGTTAGGTAAGTATGAGGAAGGAGGGGCAAGGCCATTGAAGGTGAAGTTTAAGTCCCAGACAATAGTAAATGAAATCATGAATAGGACATGGAAATTACAAGACAAAGAGGGATTCGAAAATGTCTGGTTAAGGAGAGATGCAAATGAGGAAGAAAGAGCTAAAATAAAGGAGTTAGTAAAGGAAGCTAAGGCAAAAAACGAACAAAGAACGGAGAAGGAGAAGACAGTGTTTTATTGGAGAGTTATGGACCAGAAATTGAGGAAGTGGTACCGACGGAGAGGAGGAGAAAAGACAGTATAAGTAATAACGAAAAAAGTTTGAAAGTGGCGTACACTAATGTTGATGGATTAATATCGGCAATGTTAGAAATCAACGATTTCTTGAAGGTACATGAACCTGATGTTATGTGCTTTGTAGAGACCAAGTTAAGGGAGAATATTGATATCCATATGGGAGATGGCAAATACAAATTGTGGAGAAGAGACAGAAAAGATAAAATGGGAGGAGGAGTGATGATAGCAGTGAAGAATAACTTAAATATAGATTCTGTGGAAATGGGAGAGGGTAGGGCCGAAGTGATAAACATGAAATTAGAAACTGGAGAGAACTGTAAGAGAGATATAGCAGTAGTATATGTTCCACCTAAGACAAGAGCATGGACTGATGATGAATACCAGGAGATATTGAAAGACATGGTTAGTTACCTACAGAAAGTGATTGAGAAAAGCAGCAATATAATTCTAATGGGTGATTTTAATTGTAAAGGGGTGAACTGGGAGGAATAGGACTCAGGAGGCGGCGAAGGTTCGTGGGGCACTATATTGTTAAACATTGTGATGAATAATGTAATGACGCAGTGGGTTAAAGAAGAAACAAGATTCCGAGGCGATGACACCCCAGCAAGATTAGATTTACTGCTAACCAAAGAACCTGACGTACAGTAATTGAATCCTTGAAATATCTGTGTCCTATAGGAAAAAGTGATCACGTGATCATTGAGTTCCAGATGATAATAGGGAATGTGGTGCCAAGAGATGAGCTCCATAGGCAGGGAAGATACAACTTTGGGAAAGCAAACTTTACGGAATTGAGTAAATTTTTTGAAAATGCAGATTGGAGAAAATTCAGAGAAACAAGAGAGATTCAGAGGAAGTGGGATGTCTTTCTAGACCTCTATAATTCAGGAGTGGATAAATATGTTCCAAGAGTAAGTGGGAAAGAACACAGGAAAAAGGAGTGGTTTAATAGAAGGTGTATTATAGCAAAAAAAGAGAGGAACATGGCATGGAACAAATGGAGAAAGAGAGGTAATAACAGAACAAAGGAAAAATATAAAAGAACTAGAAATGAATATACAAGAATTCGTAGAGAGGAAGAAAGGAACTTTGAAAAAGGTATAATTGACAAATGTAAGGATGAACCCAAACTGTTTTATAGATTTGTTAATGGCAAATTGAAACAAAAGGAAGGAATCACCAAACTGAAAGTAGAAGGAGAGGTCTACGAGGATGCAGTAATGCAAGCTGAAATAATGAACAAACGTTTCCAATCAGTTTTTATTAATGAAGGGGAGTTTGTGGAGGGGGAGGGAGTGACTAGGAGTGTAGTGATAAAAGATATAAAAGTGGAAGTGCAGGAAGTGTACAAATTACTGGAAACTCAAGATGTAAGGAAAGCCCCAGGACCAGATGGAATTTCAAACTGGGTACTGAAGGAATGCAGAGAACAACTGGCAGATAAGATTCACAGTTTAATTGTGCGTTCGCTGGAAGAAGGGAAAGTGCCTCGGGAATGGAAGAGAGCAAATGTGGTACCAATTTATAAGGGAGGAAACAAGGAAGAACCCCTGAACTATAGACCAGTGTCCCTAACCAGCATGGTTGCAAAATTGTGCGAGAAGGTTCTGAAAGATAGGTGGATAAAATATCTGGAAGAGATGAGTATTTTGACTGGAAGTCAGTTTGGATTTAGAAGTGGAAGGTCATGTGTTTCCAACTTGTTGAGCTTTTACTCAAAAGCGATTGATGTGCTGCAGGAGAGAGACGGTTGGGTGGATTGTGTATATTTAGATTTGGAGAAGGCCTTTGACAAGGTACCCCATAAGAGACTAATGTGGAAACTAGAGCATATAGGAGGACTGAAGGGTAACCTCCTGGAATGGATGAAAGACTTTTTGAGAGACAGACAAATGAGGACAGTAATAAAGGACAGGATGTCTGGATGGAGAGAAGTAACAAGTGGTGTCCCACAGGGCTCGGTGTTGGCGCCAGTAATGTTCCTGATTTACATAAATGATATGGTAGATGGAGTAAACAGTTATGCAAGTCTGTTTGCTGATGATGCCAAGATCTTGAGGAAGGTAGAGGTTGAGGAGGACTGTAAAATGCTGCAGGAGGATCTGGATAGGATACATGAATGGAGCCGGATGTGGGAAATGAAATTCAACGCAAAAAAATGTAAAATATTGGAAATGGGTAAAAGATCCAAGAGACCATCACTGAACTATATGATGGGTAATGAACCAATCACAAAAGCGAGAGAAGAGAAAGATTTAGGAGTGCTGATGCAGGATAGTTTGTATCTGAAAAACACATCAACAAGATAGTTAGAGAGACATAAACTCTTGACCAACATAAGAGTGGCATTCCATTACATGAATGACGAGATGATGAAAAAACTGATAGTGGCCATGATCCGCCCCAGGTTAGAATATGTGGCAGTAGTGTGGTCCCCACACAAAAAGAAAGATATAAACAAGATTGAGAGAATACAAAGAACAGCAACCAAGATGGTCCCCAGTTTGGAAGATCTGTCATATAGTGAGAGGCTAGAAAGGCTGGATTTGCCATCCTTAGAGGAAAGGAGAGAGAGGGGTGACATGATTGCAGTGTTCAGGACCATGATGGGAGTAGATAAAATTGATAGAGAAGATCTGTTTTTATGGGATAAGAGAGCAACAAGAGGACATGGACTGAAACTGAAGAAGCCGCGCTGCTTGAAGGACATCAAGAAATATAGTTTTCTGTATAGATGCATAGACCTGCGGAATAGACTGGACAAAGAGATCGTCCAGTCTAAAAACTTAAACGAGTTTAAAGCTAAATTTGACTCATTGAGAAACAGAGACGGGACCCCACGAGCGTAGCTCATTTCCTGTATATCACAATTAGGTAAATACAATTGGGTAAATAAATACACACACAAAACCTTGTCGCACGCCCACACTGATCATGAACCAATCACTTAGATGCCCATTTACCCTTACACATACCTCATTACGTGTTCGTTTTCGTTTTTTTGAAGGCTGGGCAACATGCTTGCATGCGTTGGCCTTTTTTTTTGGATTGGAGCGTGTAGCATTTTATGACCGGATACCCTTCCCGATGTCTACCAATGACCCTTGGGTGGATTCGATCCTCCGACCCTACGGCCATAGCGGAGCGCTCTAACCCACTGAGCCACGGCTACCTCATTACCATCATAAAAACTCTTGAAAGCACCTAGCAGCTTACCAACTACACTGTACATGCACAAAACCTTCCACAATCTATCTCTGTGTACTTTGTCGTATACTTTTTCCAGATCCGCAAATGCCATAAACACCTAATAGTCCTTCTCACACACCTTCTCCACTATCTTTCTTACTGCAAATATTTGATTCATACATTCTCTGCCACTCCTAAAGCCACCTTGTTTGTAACTTACTAGGACTACTGATCTCTCTCTTATTTTCTCTATAATGATTCTTCCATATACCTTCCCTATCACACTCAATGGACTTGTGCCACGATAATTCTTGAATTCACTTCGCTCACCTTGATTTTTGTACAGGGGTACAATCACTCCCTTTTCCACTCTACTGGCACAGTTTCACTCATCCATGCATTCTTACATATCTCCAACAAGAACTTCATCCTGCTCTCTCCACTACACTTAATCATTTCTGCATACACCTCATCAACCCTAGTTGCTTTTCCATTTTTCAGCCGCTTCACAGCATTCCTCACCTCTGCAAGTGTCACATTTCCTGACACTGCATTCGTTCTCTATACACCCCCAAAACCAATCATGTTGACAGTTGCTTTGCTCTCTACATTCCCATTCATCACACTTTCAAAATATTCATTCCATCTGGTCCTTACTTCATCCCTGTTTCATTTCGTTTTTGAAAGCTCCAACATGCTTGCATACGTCAGCCTTGGTCACCTAATTGTGGCTCTCCACGCTGCTCATTCTATGGCAGCCTCCCTGTTCAGTCCCTTAACCCTGAGGTCACACTTAATGACCTCGTCCCACATCTTTCTCGGTCTGTCCCTTGCAACCCCTTCCCCAACATTAACACTTCTCACCTTCTGCACCCAATTATCATCCCCCATGCTCTCCACATGCCCAAACCATCTCAGTCTACCTCTCCTCATCACAACACCAATACACTCCAGTCCCATCCTACCTCTCAACTTTTCCATCATAAAACCCAGCCCCCCTAGGCCTTGCACGCAGGGAAGCTTTGCACATCCGCCTAATCAATGTCATTTCTGTATGTTTGAGCCTGCGAATATCCTCTTCCTTTACCGTCCAGGTCTCACTACCATATGGCATCACACTCCTAAAACATACTGCATACAAAGACCCCTTAGCACATAGGGAGAATCCTCTCAGTGTCAGGAGAGGCAACAGCTCTCTGAACTTCTTCCAACCACTTCTCACCCTAGCCCCACCTCCAGCACATAAGATGTCTTCCAAATAACAAAACTCTTCTGCACACTCAAGAGACTCACCAGCAAGTTCAATCCTTTCATTCATCCATCCATTATCAATCCTACGTCGCACCACAGAGGAGCGTAGGAACCTGGGGGTAAGCAAGTTGGTCCTGACATTTAAGGTGAGAGTGACCAGCCTCACTCATCCCTGAGTGGCTTTACGTGAGCAATAAACCCCAACCATCCCTTGGATATAAACCTTCACCGGCTCAATCTGACTGGAGCGCCGTAATTACCCACTAGCCCACCAGGTGCCAAATTTTGGTTATATGGTTACCACCCAATGTAGTAAATGGTTTCCTGGTGTACAGGAAACCATTTGGCTTGTCACTCAGTGTAGGGTCATCCACAGGCAGATGGACGAGGAATGAATGAAGGAAACAATGGCAGAAGAGGGAGTGTAAAGTCACCCGTAGGCAGAAGGACAAGGAAAGAATGAAGGAAAGAAAGACAGAAGAGGATTGAAGGAAAGAAGGGTAGAGGAGAGGAAAGGGCAGACACCCGACAGCAGCACTACATCGAGTGAGTGAATGGTGAGCACCCTAACAATCTCCACCTGCTCTCCCCGACACGCAACACATAAAATCAGCATTATCTTGCAGTCTACCTCTAATACCACTACATCTCTTGTGCATCCCTTTATCACAAACACTGCACAAGATGGAATTACTTCCCATGTCCTTGTGGCAAATTGCACATGGCCACTCTCCATTTTCTTCGACTGCACTGCCACCAACTCTGGATATCATCACTTTTCTTTTATCTGCATTTAACCTTAAGCCCTTGTGCCCCATACCATCTCTCCACTTCCTAAATCTTTCCTCTGCCTCCTTTTCATTCTCTGCAATCAACACCAAGTCATCAGCATACAACATCTCCCACGGGAGTCCATTTCTGAAGTCACATGAGAGGGCTTCAAATACCATGATAAACAAGGGATTCAAAACTGACCCCTGATGCACAACGACATTCACGGAAAACTCATTACTCAAATCTCCATTCACTCTTACCTGGGTGCGAGCACCCACATACACGGCCATAACCACCCTAACCAGCCACTCCTCCAACCCAAGCTTTCTCATTGCCCACTTCACCACCTCTCTAGGGACTCTGTCAAAGGCCTTTTCCAAATCAACAAAAACAATGTACAGTTCCCTTTTCTTTCCAATATATTTTTCCTGAAGCTGTCGAACAATGAATGTGGCATCAGTGGTCCCCCTGCCTGACATAAACCCAAACTGCATCTCATCAATATTCACTCTTTCTCTAATCATACCGTCCAGAACTCTCTCCATTACTTTCATTATCTGATCTAAAAGCTTTATGCCTCTATAATTTTGTCTTTCCAGGGCATCACCCCTCCCTTTGTACACATTTACAATTACTCTCTTCAGCCAATCATCTGGGACAACACACTCACATATTCATTTTTCACTCATTATCCAATCCTACGTCGCCCCATAGAGAAGTGTAGGAGCGCGGGGCTAGGCAAGTTGGTCCTGACATTTAAGATGAGAGTGACCAGCCTCACTCATCCCTGAATGGCATTACATGAGCAATAAACCCCAACCACCCATTGGATATAAACCTTCACCGGCTCAATTCAACTGGAGCGCCATAATTACCCACTAAACCACCAGGCACCAAAATTTGGTTATATGGTTACCACCCAGCATAGTAAATGGCTTCCTGGTGTACAGGAAACCATTTGGCTCGTCACTCAGTGTAGAGTCACCCACAGGCAGAAGGACAAGAAAAGAATGAAGGCAAGAAAGACAGAAGAGGAAGTGTAGAGTCACCCGTAGGCAGAAGGACAAGGAAAGAATGAAGGAAAGAAAGACAGAAGAGGATTGAAGGAAAGGATGGAGAGAGGAAAGGGCAGACACTCACGAGCAGCACTACATCGAGTGAGTCGATGGTGAGCACCCCCACCTACCACAATACACTCATATATAATCATATTTATTAGGTCAGTGACTAACCTCACCCCTATATCTCCTGAGGCTTTCAACATTTTGACAGTCAACCCAGACACACCTGCTGCCTTCCCCACCCGCATCCTGCTTATTGCCTCAATCACAGCAGCAGCATCAATCAATGGCCAAGGGCCAAACACTGGATCTGCTGGCTCCAAACCTTCCCTGTCCCAGTCAAACTCCTCATTCAACAACTGGCTATAATGCTCTCTCCATGCATCTTTAATATCCCCACTGTTCACCACTACCATTCCTTCATCATTCTTCACACACTGATCACCTATAATATCCTGATTATCCCTCTTCACCTGATTTGCCACTGTAAATATCATATTTTTCCTTTCACCATGATTTAGGTTATCAAGTAAAAGTCTCTGTGACTCAGACTTCACCCTGTATACCTCTCTTCTAGTCCTAGACTTGGCAGCCAAGTATTCCTCCTTGTTACCACCCTTCTTCCATTCCTGGAAAAGCCTTCTTTTCTCCTTAATTGTGGTTCTACACCCTCATCCCACCACCACCAAGTTACTTTACGTCTTGGTGGGCCTCTTGTCCAACCGCAAATTGCATCAGTAACTCTCAAGAGGTTGTTCTTAAGGGCTCTGTACTGTTCATTAATGCCTCTGTCTACAGCTCCCTGTTCAGCTACCACTCTCCTCATCTCACTATAGAAGGCATCCCTTACTGCTTGGTTTTCCATATTTTCCTCCTAGGTACAGCTGGCCACACTCCCGCGAGGTCCACTCAGCACTGCCAACACTGAGCGAGATGGTAATCTCGAAGCACTTGTAGTGAGCTCCGTTCGAAGCATTCACTGGTGGGAGGGAGAAATAAGGAGGGAGGTGTGAGGGGGGAATGGGGGGTTTGAGGAGGCTAGGGAGGTTGCTTGACTACTACACGAGAGGTGAGAGATGACCTGAGGAGGGGAGCGACGAGTGGAATCTTTAATGAAAGTACGCAAATTTACCCCGTTACCTATCATTTGTATTTTGACATTCATGTCAATTGATATTAACCTCAATAAAGGTTAGATCAACTTATTAGTTGTAACACAAAGATGTAACACAAAGACAACCGAGGTAACATTACTGCTTTACTCGTATTGTGTGCTCTTTTTATTATCAATCACTAGATGCTATGAAATACTAACACAATAGCTGCTTACGAATCATGAACCATAATGCTCGTTATTAAATGTAGCATGTGTGAATACCTTCATAGTGCGTGTGGCAAATACTGATACCACTAGCTCACACATGTATTATCCCCGGTATCTAGTGTTACCTAACAGTTTATAAACGTAGTGTCGGATATCACGGCTAGCATTATCCCTTACGTGACAGCAGGCTTGTGATAATCTGTATACTCTTAAGTAGCTTGTTTCATTGAATATAACGAAAACGTCATGCCTGATAAGCCATTACGAATCCTTTGGTATTTCTTCTGTCTTTAGACAGCAAAAATAAATTAATTAATTAATCAAATGTGCATTGTGTTTTCAATCAGAAAAATTTAAGCTCTACACACACACACACACACACACACACACACACACACACACATAGAAAGAGAGATTTTTAGATCCTCATCGGTCATGAACCAAATAATTTCAGCTTTACAAAAATCCTCTTCTCCTGTTCCCTGAGTGTATGCTGTTCCTCCTTTCCTACCTCTATCTCTTTCTTCCTTGTTGTGCAAGGTTTTTCAATGTGAGTATACAAAAATTCATTTAATCGACACTGTAGCTAATAAAATCAATGAAGATGCAAGTATGTGTCGAGGTAATTTCTAAAACATCTACACGACTTAGGGTTTCTTTGAGTCTTTTTTCCCTCGTGCTAGCTCTTCCTCTCTCTCTCGCCTTCTCCTTTGTGCTACTATGTCTTTCATGCCATGAGCAGTCATCCCTTGTAATACCAATATCCGGGGTATAATGTATTGGAGCCAACATTCGCCTCACTAATAGGTCAAGGTTTTCTATACCCAGCACACGGTAGTTACTCTATGCTGTTAATCAATTTTTGGAATAGCAATATCAGACTACCCTACAAGTTAATAATGATATACAGGGTTCCCTGGATATACTCACAGCCTTTGGTATGCCAGACCAGGAACTGTAAATTTCAGTAATTGCCTTAACCATCGTTGAACTACTCTGACCATGTAAACTGGACATTGGTCATAAACGAGCATCACTTGGCCGGGAGGGATAGGGGCAATTTCTCTCTTTGAGGAAATCGAGGAAACCTGTCTTTCTCATATATTTCGACTACCGTAAGTTTAATAGCGTTCAATATTATTACTCAAATTGTAAAAATAATATAATAAGGAAACAAGTTGTAGCGGCAACCCTAAATGCGGTGTTAGTCAGTCAGGAGTTCATTGGTTCTGTCAGTGAGAGCTAATCACATTCTGTGGCCATGAGAACACAGCCAATCCTCGAGTACCAAAGGCGATGTTGACGGTCAGTGGTGCTAAGACCATATCATTCCTGGACTGCACTCTTCATCGTGATGAACCACCACGACACCCAGCTCACATGGTGTGCCCGCATCATTGCTCTGCACAAGGAGGGTATAAGCAGTAGGGGCATCACACAGCGAGTGGGGTGCTCAAGATCTTGCGTCCAGAAGTGGATCGAGCGTTGGCATCACAATGGCAATTTGAATGACCTGGGTATGCTGGTAACAATCTATTTTGAATAAGAGTCTGTATTAATTATGCCTGCAAATTTCCAAATGTGTAAAGCACGTATTTGGCAAAGAAAAAAACATCTGAGTATTCATTTTGGTGGGAAATTAAGATTATTGTCTCTACTGATCGACCACATGATCATTTTGTTGTAGATTACAAGAAAGTGTATAATACGCAGAATTGTCTATACATCAAAATCCCCGTAGGGGGTACTAGTACTTATGGGTTATGGCACCCTTACAGACCCCAGCAACACCCTTCCATTTCCTAATTAAACTGTTCCTCCTCTCTTTGTTTCCATCTAGCTGCTGTCCCCTCTTCTTTGAATATCTCTTCCTCATTATACAGGGTCTTCCAGACTTAGGGCGGTCTTTCCGCCGCTTAACTTATACATAAAATTAATGGCACAAGAGATGTAGTGGTATTAGAGGCAGACTGCGAGATGATGCTGATTTCATGTGTGCAGCGTGTCGGGGAGAGCAGGTGGAGATTGTTAGGCGTGAGAGGGTTGAACTTGCAGGTGAGTCTCTTGAGTGTGTGGAGGAGTTCTGTTATTTGGGAGACATGTTATGTGCCGGAGGTAGGGCTGGAGTTAGCTCGGTTGCTAGGGTGTGAAGTGGTTGGAAGAAGTTCAGGGAGCTGTTGCCTCTCCTGACATTGAGAGGACTCTCCTTACGTGCTAAGGGGTCTTTCTATGCAGCATGTGTAAGGAGTGTGATGCTGTTTGGTAGTGAGACCTGGGCAGTAAAGGAAGAGGATATTCGCAGGTTTAAACGTACAGAAATGACAATGATTAGGTGGATGTGCAGTGCGTCCCTGCGTGCAAGGCCTGGAGGGGCTGGGTTTACGATGGAAGAGTTGAGA
>JAGKTI010017930.1:0-18113 GCA_018397915.1 Birgus latro
CTCTTAAACCTTGAGGGCGACGTAGCAGTTTTTCTCGCTAAGGCCAAACAATGTTACTTGTAGTTGGGGATATCACTCAAGGTCTGAGAGCTTGAAATTCTCGAATTCCAAAGTCACGGGGAATGACTTATCTGATTTCCTCTGGGTAACGCCAGGCGATTGTTTTAGTTACTGAGAAAAAAAAATCTGGAAATTAATTCTTTCAAATAAAGTACGTATTAGATTAGCTAATTCTTACTAGCTCCTCATTATCTTTTTTAGTATGTGAAAGGTTTTTCGAAATGGAAAGGCTTGAGATAGTCTCTCTAAATACCTTCGACACAAGATGTCTCCTTTAAATTTAATACAATTGTCTGGAGACAGCATGCATAAAATGTAAAATCTGCATCTGATTCTCGTGTTTAATGCTGTCATGTTTGTGTACTGATAATTCTTTCGTCCCTTAAAATACATGTAAGGATGTGCAAATTTCCTTCCTGGCGTGCGTGTGACTCCACTGTTATGGTGTGACTGGTGAGGCAAGTATCCAGCGCACAAAATTGGTGTGACGGGCAAACCTCTCCCCAAACAGGAGTCCTTTGTGACTTGGGTTTGCTGTGCCAACACCTCGACACCAACCACACCGGATCCTAAACGTCTCCACACCCGCAACAACAACAAACCTCCACCACCCCAACCGGTTCATCAACGTACGATTGATTGTCTCTGGTAACTAATAATTTGATTTGCAGAAAGAAGCAGAGATAACCAAAGTTTCTGTACTCCACTTTCCTTGTCTTTTTTTTTTTTTAATACATATCTAAGTTATGACACGAAATTAAGCGTTTGTTTATTTGTGATACGCAGATCTAGGTTCGGATTCTCAAATGCAGTACCTTACCGTCAAAAGTCTTTCGTATCTAAGACTTGTGTTCCGAAGACGCATGAAAGGAGTGCTCAGCGATTTCGCTGCTGTTCCTTTGCAATAATATATCTTAGACGTCGTGGAGGGTAGACGACCGTAAGACTTTGTGAAATCGAGCCGATGGGAGGAGGGGGTGGTTAATGTCCTTATCAGTCGTTTAACAGCCACATCTCTCCATCCGCAGCATAAATTAACCCGTTTAGATTACCGGCAAAATCACTTAGCACTTTCGAGAGATAAATTTAATTTCTGTTATCCGGTTTCTTTTTCTAGCGGTTCCAGTTAAGGCGATATCCAGCAGCTTCCAGTGGTCGAGAAGGCTCCCTATTCGCCATATTGAGAGACTTGGGTACTGATGCGTTGGGCCAAATTCGCTGGGATTGAGTACATAGTGAGCTCATGAGATGGCCAGGGTAAACACTTTCTATAAGGCTTGACAAGTACTTTCCTTCTGTTCCAGGAAATCTGCCCACGGTACAGAATGGGACAAGAGCTCGCCTGTCACTCCACTGCATCTGCTTCACACTTGAGGTATGCCCGTCACATGCCATCCTGCCGTATCTTATAAAAAAGCATAATTTGTG
This sequence comes from Birgus latro, assembly GCA_018397915.1. NCBI lineage: Eukaryota > Metazoa > Arthropoda > Malacostraca > Decapoda > Coenobitidae > Birgus > Birgus latro. The sequence goes on from JAGKTI010017930.1 coordinate 1,489, forward strand.
GGGGCATTCCAATCCTCTCTCAGCTTAAAGTATTAGTCAACGGGGGGAAGGAAAAAGCAGTAGAGGTGAAATATTAGAACTTTTGTCTTCGGCTGTACACAACTCGTCCATCCTCCCTCAGGAAGTGTTCTACTAAAGCACTAAATTAAGGCGATAACCCAGAGATTGCAATCAACAGTTTCGTAAAAAAAAGAAAAAAGAAAAGAAAAAACTAAGTCTTTGTTTCATCATTCTATTTCAGGAAGTGATACGTATTTTTCTTTTCTATATCAGATTTATATTATATCCAGCCTGCATGGGGTGTGGCTATTTCAGTGGTCACTCTATCATTTCTAAGGGAAAGTGAGACCTGCTTGAAGAGAAATACTGCAGATTTACTTAATAAGATTTGATACCGCATTATATATTGATCTTAATCTAATATTACTCATTTATGAAGGTTTGGTAGTGTCCGGTACAGCGTCTCAGTAGCAGGACAGTGAGAAACTTAAAACGTACATGATTATTTCTATACGCCAGTACTGCCAGGAGGTACAATTAGTTCAAATAATTCGTAGACACTTTGAAATACAGGACAGGGATATCAGTGCTGTGCGAAGGGGGATATTAAACTGGGCATAGTGATAATAGCTCCCCCACTTTTGGATCTTTTCCATTCTCATCTTTCAGATCCTACCTAACTTTATCCTCAGGTGGGAGAAAACAGGTCAAATTGATGAGGATGATGACAGTGATGATGGTAGCGGTGTTGGTGGCACCGAATCTTACAATGGCGTGAAAACCATCCTTCCAATTTCATCAGTCACCCAAACATTATTTTACGCTTGGAGGAAGATTTTTACACGTTTTCTGCTCAGCTTGTCTGTGTTATGCCAGCAACTGTATGAAACTTATCAAAGCCAACTGAACAGACTGCATGCAAACAGAACATTCGTAGCCACTGAGAGAGGTCCTGAGTCTCTCTAAATGGACACCCTTAATAATGCAACGGGAAACGGTAGGGTCTCAACGAACCTCCATCCTGCCATTATATACCTGTTGTGAAAGCGCGTATCTGGATTGATCAGTCGTTTGAACAAGACAGCGAGATATTTTAGTCTGTATTAATGGCTTCTTTTTATTTTTATCTTTTATTTTTATTTTTTTTCCCCCTCTCAAGCAGTATCTCGAATACACAAGACAGCGAGATAGTTTGTATTAATGAATTTTTTTCATCCTCCCAAGCAATACTGTATCTCAAAATGAATATTACAGGATAGCGAGATAGTTCGTAATGATGGCTTCTATTAAACCCTCTTATGCACCAACTTAAAATGAATACACAAGGCAGAAATGTAGTTGGAATTAATTACTTTTTTTTTTATTCTGTGAAACACTAGCTCAAAATGAATGCACAAGATAGCGAGATATTTTAGTATATTTTAATGACCCCGTATTTTGCCCTCACAAGCACTAACTTTAAATGAACATACAAAGCGAGATAGCATGTATTAAATCTTTCTATTTAATCCTCTGAAGCAGTAACTCTAAATGAATATACGAGAGGAGAGAGAGAGAGGTAGTTTGTATTAATAACTTCTTTTTTTTACCCTCTCAAGTACTAACTCAGAATATATACACAACTGTCCCGCCACCAACTTCCGCTTAGAATCTGATAGCGTGTCCCGCAAGACAATGTGTGAAGGTTATCTGGGTGTTCCTCATAACTGCCTGTCGAACTCTTATCTCTTTTTGCTGCCATTCTAGGAGTCTAGGGGCGAAGTGGAAGGAGGATAAGATATGGGGGAGTGTGTGGGGGATGTGAATGCTGCACAGTTGTCTTAGATTATACTCGTATCTACGTTATCTAAGTGTGTTGTCAATGTAGAGGTTAAGAGGCTACGTGGAAGGAGAGAGGATATGAGGGAGTGTGTATGGATGTGGAAGCTGTATATGTGGATTCTGTATGACTACCTGTTATAGTCGATTTTTTACCTAACTGAACTAGGCCACTGGAGATTAAGGTGTGGTTGCGCAAGGTTCAATGTCTTAAGGTTACTGTAGTTCATTCACTTTAACTTGGCCCAGATTTTCGTTGTTTTACAGCTTATTTCAAGGATCTGAAGGGAGAGGAAAACTTAATGCTTCAGCTCTACATCCAGCCTATAACACTCGTTCATGATCTGCACCATATTCAAGCGTTAATATCTTCCTTCATCTCAGCATGCATGATGAGGAGTTAAAAATTTTAGGCCAAGTTAACGGGAACAGATTATAGTCACATCTACCAGAAATCTGACTACACTCGGCCATCATCTGAGTCATTAGGGGTTTAGGAATGTTTGCCAAGTTAGAAAAATCGGGGTATAGAATGGTATGTCAACCCTTTTAGTCTATTTCGGATATGTACCAACGTCGTAGAAATGAGTGAAACTTGGACCCGTATTCTCAACGGATAAGGAGGCTCCCAAACACCCCTTCCTTAGCGATTTATTTTTGGATATGGCTAACTAATATATCTTTTTACGTTATTTATGCAGAATATGGCGACATCAGATGGATTTATATATATAACAGTCGAGGACATTAAGGTATAAGCTAAATAAATTACTTAGGAAAAGGAGTTAGGGAGCTTCGTGAACCGACGAGAGTACAGAACGTGATATATCTGACCGTATTGTCGTTGGCCTTGGAGCTTTCGCAACACAATCTCCTCAGCGATCTATTTTCCCGATCACGCAATAATAATCTCTTGTATATTATAGATACATTTATCGTCTATAATGGACATAAATTGCACACAAAAGAAGACTAGGGTATAATATGCTAAATAAATCGCTAAAGAGGAAGTTCTACGAAAATCTATGCCAGTATGAAAACGGCTTTTAGCATGTGTATGGGTAATGGACGTATTCTTGAGAAAAATGTAAGATAAGGTATTTGACAAAGATTTAACCCTTGCACTATCACCAAGTCCTTATTAAACTAAAAATAATAGTTTAATGGTAGCGGGTCGGTAGGTGTAGGCATTAATGTGTTATGGTAAGAGCTGTCATTGGTTGCACTTATATTTGTCTGTTTGGTATGCGACCGCGATTAATTCCGATATGCGTTAAATGATTCCGGTTTATTTTCATCGTAAACCCTTCGACTACGTTTATCGACAGGGGGGATCATTGTGTTGGTGGGGACAGCAGACACACAGGTGGTCTTTATCCTTTACAACGAGGGATGTCTCCTCTGTTGAAGGTAATCGTCTGAAGCTGACCAAAATAAAATAAAACAAAAGTCATCAGCTTAGGGAGGAAATTGTAGAACTGCGTTAAGCAAATATTTCACATAAGGAGGCAATTTCTGTGAACCAAATGGAATTAAGAGAATGGATCTTGCCGTACACATGAGATGAAGTGTGACGGAAAAAATCCAGTGTTATATAATGACGAGAAGTACTATATCATATAACAAAAAAGCCCTGGAATCTTAACAGTCCTCTTTACCATCCCAGTGTTTCTCCATCCCTTCTCTTTGCCCAAACCTCATTATTTTCCCATTCCTTGGTTTTCTTCTTTGTCCCTCCTCCCACCCTCATTCCATCCCAATTTCATTCCCCAACCCACGTACTCTCCACCTCATTCCTTTCCTCTCCCCCACCATTCTTCACATCCTTCACATCCTTCATAAAATCCTTGTCCACACACCATCCATTTGCCTTCCCCTCCCAACTTCTCTGGTACACGTAGAGTTCAGTAAAGAAAAGAAAAAAGGAAAATAAAAATAAAATATCTATGAAGTACACAAAAGCCATTAAGGACAATAATTTCTTCTACGTCTCAGAGGCCAAAAGGAAAACAAACTTTGTCCAAGAAGTTAGCCAGTCCAAGAATCAAACTCGGGTTCCTTCAGTTGCGAAATAGAGGTGCTAACTAACACACCACCGGCTCCACCAGACCAAAGTTTGCTGGTGGTGTCTAGGCATTCATTCGTGATATATTTCGTATTTTTTTAATTTTGAGAAGAAACTGTCACTCCTAATTATTTGAAATGCACCGGTACTTGGTTCTCTAGTTTATGGCCCTTAAATCAACGAAAGGAAGCACGTTTTGTACTACTAACTGCTTTTTAACGAATGGTTTATAGCGTTATTTATTAATTATTGTAATAAAATGCTACTTAACTTACATGTATTCTTACGTTCACCTGCACGACGGCCGATAAACGCTGTCCATGAGTAACATAACGTTTTGATGTCGTGACTTTGCATTACACAGGATATTATTGTTGAAATTTCTGATCACTGTTTTTGGGTATTACATTATTCCAGTCGATTTTGATGCATGGTCGTAACAGTGCTTGATCCCACACGGTAACATATCTCCTTTGGAAACGGCTACCTAAAACTAAGCATAAGATCTAAGCTTTATTATGATGGATCTCAGTTTGTTTTTTTGTCTTGACTTCCATAAGTAACCCACGCACAAGCACATCACGTCACACCGAAAGGGAAAATCACTGACTGAGCGTGTCGTCGAATCTCAGGCCTTTTACGTAACCTTTTCTTTCATGCAAAAATCCTAACTAGCAGTGAATCTCTCCTTGTACTTCAAACTATACCAGAGAATTATTGGTTAACTTCCTGGTAGCATTTCTTATTACTTCAGAATTTCGCTGACACGAGACTTCGGTTTGTCAGAATGCTGTGCTGGCTGAAATTACCTGGTTTTAAATGATGGAGATTCGGTCTTGACGAGTGAAGGTGAGAGAGAGAGAGAGAGAGAGAGAGAGAGAGAGAGAGAGAGAGAGAGAGAGAGAGAGAGAGAGAGAGGAGTGAAGGAATGGAAAAGGAGGGAGAGGAAGAGGAACAGAGAAAGAGGGAGAGAAGAAGGAGATAAACGAAAGGAAACGGTAGGGAAGGGAGGAGGAGGGGAGAGAAAAAAGAAGAAAAAGAAGACAGAAAGGAAGAGAAACTCGAGGATGCGGAGGAAAGAAGAATGGAAGAAAGCAATGAAACGAGAGATTGGGGAGAGGAAAGAGACTGAAGAAAGGGAAAGGAAAGAGAAGGGTGAAGACAAAGAAAGGGAAAAAAATACAGGAAATAGAAAGGAGTGGCATATGAGGGGACGAGAAAAAAATGGGGTAGGGAAGAGGAAGAGGGGGTAGGGGAAGAGGAAGTGGGGCGAGGGAAGGGGGAAAGGGAGAGGGGGGGGGGGAAAGAAAGAGAGGGGGGGGGGGTATGGAAAAGAGAGTAAGGGTGTGGCCAATACTAGAATGACGGGGGTGAAGGAGAGATAGGACAGGTGTAAACAGAAATATCCTCCCCATCTCCCCAAACCTACTCCTCTCCCGTCTGCCCTCCTTCCTGTCCCCCTAAATTCTCTCATTTTCCTTCCAGCCTCACCGAAACTCCCTTCCTCCATATCCACATCTTCCCCTTCCTTCTGCCCACCCTCCCTCCACCATTCCCAGATGCCCATGATACTTCCCTTCCCATCCCTTACCTTCCTCATTACTCCCCTCTCGGCCTCCTCTCTCCACCACACTGCTCTCTTTCAACTTTCTCCCCTCAGTACTCTCCTTCCTCTCTCCCTTCCCCCTATCCCCCTCGCTACACCCTTTCCCCCTTCTGTCTCCACGCCTCTCCCCTCTACTTAGCCTCTCTCGCCTCACTATTCCTCTCCCGTATCTCCCTTTCCCCTCCGATACTCCACTTCCTTCCATCACTGCTCCCCTTTCGTTCCCCTTCCCACATCTACCCACTCCCTTCCGGTCCTCCCACCCACTTCCCCCACACTCCCCCAGATGTTCCCTGATACTCCCCACTTCCTCCTAACACCCCTTTATTTTCGTGTCCATGCATCACCCCTCTCTCTCCCCGTCCATTACTTAATAATATCAATTTTACGATGGGAGTCTTATCGCCACTCGGGTCCTTTATTATGCTGTTATAGTAATCCCAGACTGCGTGACTTTACGGTACGCTTTTTGCCTGGTTAAATAGTCGCATAAAAGAGGGCCGATGTGCTTGATTTAATAGGGCTGCGATGGAGGTGAGATAGCCTGTCTGTTGCTGTCTGGCCGTGCGTTAGTTTCCCGGGACAGGACCCTTGCAACCGTACGGACGCGGTATCAACACTCACAGCTTCCTTTATTTAACGCTCAGGTAAATAAACTCATCTGGCCTTACGTGGAAAAGAAAAATAAAGTTATCCTTGCCATATGAAGTCAAATGTACCAGAACTAAAACTTTCAAGGTCAAAATTATTTTCCTCTCAGCTGAACAATTTCGTCTGTCAAGTTGGAGCTCAGTACTAGAGTTGTTCCCATCATGAGGAGGTTAATTACACCATTATTAACACAGGCAATTACACTTCTCAAAGCTGAATAAAATCATCTCACGTTAGCTTGGGTGGAATACTAGAGTTACCCCGACCATGACTGTTAGCTGAATTAAATGGGGTTTAGTTTATACCTATCAAGTGCACGAGGATCATAAAGGCAGACTATCAGTTCTAGGTCCAAGTCTTCCCTTAAAACATGACCTTCAGCAATCAATTTGCATCCAAGTTCCCATCTTCACTACTGGATAAATAATTGGAATGTGATGGAACAAACTGTCTCCACTAGTCTGACCAGCACGAGAGAGAGAGAGAGAGAGAGAGAGAGAGAGAGAGAGAGAGAGAGAGAGAGAGAGAGAGAGTACAAAGTACACAGAGTACAAAGGAAAGCAAACAGCAACAGACCTTATGGTCCTTTCGAGGCTGTTTGCTACAGAGTAGACTATGACTACAAGATCTAACTCTACATGCTGAAGGATAAGGATAGTAAACCAAGAAGGCTCCCCCCGCCTCCAAAGAATGCTCCCCCCGCATTATTAGGCTTTCCTAACACCTCTCTCGTAATGATTTAGTTTTTATGTATGTATGAATGTACGTACGAATGTTATCTCATTTAAATATCGATACAGATTACATAACATACATTACGCTCAAACAGGAATAAACCACTAAGGATGAAGTGCTTGGTATCCACTGCCGACTAGAACACGGAGAGTCAACACAAATATCTTACCTTATCTTCCTCGTTACAAGTTCTCCATTTTCACGCCATTTCCTCTTCTCTATCCTCTATATTCCTTCCACGTCACTATAACCTCACTGAATAGATAGAATTTTCACGTATCTATCGTAAATGTCCCAAGATATTGGTGGAAAATACGAGGCGCGACAGGTGTAACATCTCAACACCTTTTCCCGCCGATAATGACGCGGAGGAATACACGATCACTCAATGCTTACGTCTCAGTCTCCCAAAAAAAAACTAGTCCCCACACAGTTTACAGCCACTTCTTACCCATTTTCTGGCGTATTCCTGCTATTAGTCAGTAAAGATGTATCAATTATGCATAGATGTTTAACGAAAAATGCCACAAAAGCAATATTTACGGAAAAATCACCTGAGCTGGAAGGTGGGGAACGGCGCGTTTTGCAAGGCAGGGGGAATTTTTTAACCCCTGTCTACGAAGGAATCTCTACTGTTCTTATGTTCTTTATTATGCTTACTACACCTTACTAATCTGATGTATGCTGTTTTTTTCTCCTTAATATCAACTCAGATTGCATTAAGAACACAGAAGGAAATATAAAAGCCCCGTGGGAAGAAATACAGCAGGTAGGATGTGTTACCTGCGCGACATCTTGACCTACTAGAATACGTGCCAGGACGCAGCATTCAGGCGGCCATGTCTCTAGCGCCCAACAAACTAGTTCCCACTTACTTAATCCATTTTTACCCTTTTTATGGCGTATTACGCGTACTGTTTGTAAAATTATATCCACTGAACACATTTTTTTAAATATTTGTACGAAAAGATATATAGTAATAGTAGTAGTAGTAGCAGTAGTGGTAGTCAACGAAAATATAGCATTATGAGGCTTTCTAAACACCTCTTTGTATGTTAAGAATGTATGAATGTACGGATATCTCGTCTAAATATCAACACAAGTTACATAAATAACATACTTTACGCCAAAACAGGAATAAACCACTAAGGATGAAGTGCTTGGTATTCAGTGACGACGAGAAGACGGGAGTCAACACAAATTTCTTACCTTATCTTCCTCGTCATCTCCAATTTCACACTATTTCCTCTTCTCTATCGTCAATATTCTTTCCACGTCATTATACTCTCACTGAATAGATAGAATTTTCACGTATCTATCGTAAATGTCCGGAGATATTGGTGGAAAATACAAGAGGCGCGACAGGTGTGACATTTCAAAACCTTTTCCCGCCTATAATGACGCGGAGGAATACACGATCACTCAGATGCTTACGTCTCAGTCTCCCAAAAAACTAGTTTCCACACAGTTTACAGCCACTTCTTACCCATTTTCTGGCGTATTCCTACTATAAGTCTGTAATGATGTATCAATTACGCATAGATGTTTAACGAATAATGACACAAAAGCAATATTTACGGAAAAATCACCAGAGCTGGAAGGAGGGAACGCGGCGCGTTTTGCAAGGGAGCGGCAATTTTATAACCCCTGTCTGCGAAGGAATCCCTACTGTTCTTATTTGTTCTTTATTATGCTTACTACACCTTACTAATCTAATGTATGCTGTTTGTTTCTCCTTAATATCAACTCAGATTGCATTAAGAACACAGAAAGGAAAATAACAGCCCCGTGGGAAGAAATACAGCAGGTAGGATGTGTCACCTGCGCGAGAGAGTATTTCAGTGGTAAGGTCTGGTTGTTCTACTTACTGATTATGTCTCTTCAGTATACAGCGGATCCTTACACCTCATTAAATACCTCTAATTATTTAATAACTATGTACAGGTAAGTGGCACATTGATATACACAGATTAGACGAAACACATCTACAAAATATAATGTAAACAAATATACTGTATACAGACATAGATTTAAGATACAGATGTAATGTGTATAGGGAAAGCTATATAATTAAACAGAGATAAGGAGATAAGCGGAGACTGCCATATAAAGATTTAAAAACACATACAGAGAAACAGATGAAGAACGCATTTCAAACACTAACATATATTTATAGATACAGGATATGGTCGTAAACTAGATAGGTACAGAGAGAGCTAAACAAAACAGTTAGGAAAAGATATAGAAATTAATAGAGTTACAAATACACACAGAAAAACAGATAAAGATCACATTTTAAAACACAATGAGGATAATGTGCAGCTTCCTCCCATTCCCTCCCAGTCACTGTGAAGAAAAGTATTATGGGAGAGGATGTATACCTGATATAGCCTGAACGTGTAAGTTGTATCTGTAATTCATAAAAACTGAAATGGATGAAATATACTGGTACCGGTAATCGTTTCCTTATACCCAAAAATAAGTATTGCACTGAATGAATGAATCTGTGAATGAATGGCTGATACTCCGCCTATACATTCAAAGTTATTATCTCTCTACAGAAATGAATTACAGAGGCTATGTTTTTCCTCAAATGTCACTTCTTACTATGCTCTGAAAATGAGAAAATTTGACATAACTCAGAAGGCCTAATGGAACAGCTAGGGATCGTGTGAATGTAAGAAGCAAATGCAAGTAAGTATATACTGTAAATGGAAGAATAAAGTCGGAGGAGAAGAGTGGTGCGTACATGTCTTTCAACTAAACAACACAAGAAAAGACATTAACAAGGAAAAACGTCAATGATCAACAGATATAACGGAGGAATCACGTATCCTGCCTGAAAAATGGCAAAATACAACCAGTGTCTTTGCCCTGTTCGTTGCGATTTTATTTTTTGTAATTATTCGTATATTTCATCCATCTTAAGAGCGATCTCGTACTGAAGGGGTTAATTAATAATGAGTTCGCCCGCTCCTGGGTTGAATAAGATCGTCTGGAGATAACAAAGGTAAAATTTTAAAACATTATCATGGGGGTGAATGAGCTGAAACTAGCGATGCCTTATCACAGAAATAACTCCTTCAGTCCTATAACGCTTTTTATATTTTTTCCGTCTTGCTTCCCACAGAGAGCTTTACATAAAATTCAAGGACGACTTTTTATAGTGAAGGGGAATAATGAGCGCTACATCTGACAGCCCCAGTTTATCGTCAGGTGAAGAAAATTGTCTGAAGGAAGCAAGAATAAGATGATAAAATACGTCATCACACTGAAGGGTTTAACTGGAGTAAGGCGGGTTTCGTATGCTTCGGTCTTTCAAAGATGTGTACGCCAAAATATAGGAAAATACTTAATTTCCTGACCGTGTACAGTTGCGGACAGAATAATCGGTACACTTTTTAGCATAGCAATCACGAAACTCAAACACAGTATTTTGAAAAAGTTTTATGTGTTCTAACAATGGTAGCAGTGGGTTTCAAAATGTACCTTTCAGTCTCCTTATGGATGGTAACGAAGTGAATCGATATTTATGTCCGGAACCACTCATATAACATAATGATAAATTTTACGAAGTGGTACCCACCCGAAGCTCCTGTGATGCGGCGTGAAGCTGTGATCGAAGCCTCATACTCGGTCTCGGAAACTTCACACGTAAGATTGGAAAGTTTTGATTTTATGCCTATCAACTGCACGAGATTTGCTAATATATTCACCACGATGATGTATTTCTAATTCGGTTCTTCCTACCATCAGACGTTTATATTCTACTATGGAAGGACCTCAAGTTGTGAATGAGTTAGTGAAAGCTATATATATATAAAACCCTTCCAGTTCACAGTGTCTTTCTTAAGTAGAATTGAATCGTCTGGAACCAACAGGAATTAAATCAAAATATGTCCTCTGGCTGTAGGGGCTAAGGGTGGGCAGTTTTTGCTGAATCCCAGTTTTTCCACAGAACAAGACTCGCAGTAGTCGCTTTACATCCCGGTCAATAATTGTACTGGTGGCTCAACAGGGAAAAGGGAGAACGAAACTGAGTTCACTAATCGGACGGACACGAAAATTGAACATGGCCTTTTCGAGTTGCATGCTGGAAATGCTAGCCAATGTACATAAAATAATTTAAAAAAAAAAAGTGCCTTTGTAACTACCGCTCGTAAAAATTGACACAACGAACGAGAGGCCCATGAGGCAGTCTTGACGCTGGTATCTCTGCACAAGGAACGGCTTCACGTACTCGAATCAAGCGGCTGACACGCTGATCTGAGGCAATACGAGTTGACACTACCACAGTGGCGCAACAAAGAACTTACTTGGAACCCGACACATCATTTTCTCCAGTCGAAGAGATAATTTAGTGCTGGAGCATTGTTACAGTCATGTTAAGATTGTTGAAATCATGCTCTAACATATCACATAATTATAGCTTTATTTGCAGGTATGGCTGAGCAAGCATCAGACATCTGTATACTTACATTACTGCACAGGTAACTACTGTAACAAACATACTTTACACTATTGATATCCGTGGATGTAATTTATACATTTTTTTTTAAATCTAAGAACAAGAAAAAATTTGGGAGATTCAACACTCACCTTATCCTTCCTGCGAAAAACAGATCATAACTACGGCAGGGAATTTCTCTTGTGTATGTATCTTCACTGATTTCTTCTCACCACCGTTAACTAGTGCCCTACCCATAAGTCTGGCAGCGAACACGGAAGCGATAAACCTCAGTAATAATAATAGCAATAATAATAATAATAATAATAATAATAATAATAATAATAATAATAATAATAATAATAATAATAATAATAATAATACTGCTGCTACTACTACTGTTACTATTACTAATAATGATAATAATAACAAAAATAATTAAACAACACAATACGCAAAGAAAAAACTATCTTATCCACTACGCATGGCTGAGTTATAGTGATAAGTCCTTGAGCAAATCACTTACTGCCTCATATCTTCCTCGAGATCACCGCTCTCCATCCCTCTAGCACCTTGAGTTATGCCAGGATAAGTTATATAAGGCCAGGTTATGCTAGGATGGCTTGGAGATGTCGGATTATATTTCTTTTTTTTTTTTTTGCGATGAGAAAGATGGGAGGAATGGAGTGCTGAGGAGTAACAGAATCTTAATTTTTTTATTAGCCCACAGCAAGATAAGGGCCAGCTTTTTTTCAGTTTTCCTCACTTATCTCTTTCGGATGCTGATGTACTCCATCCCAACCCTGCAAAGTTACGAGGCTCATCTCCCTATCAGCTTCCCTTATCTGTATCGTCCCTGAATTCTGTAATCTTTGCTGTTCACCTTCATTTCGCCCGTCTCGAAAAATGGCACAATTCTTCCCAGTGTTTTTTTTTTTCCTCTGTGTGATTGTGGTGTCTATTTTTGTCTATATGTGCAAGAGTGGTAAGAATTGCTGGTTTTAATGATCGTTCGGTTCTTCTCTAAATTATCATCGAGTAAAAAGTAATGTGCTTCTCTCTGTCACTCTGAATTCTTGACTGAGTTCCTGGTAGCACGTTACCCTTCGTTATTGTCAATATATATTTTTCTTATCACATTATTATGAAAGATAAGTTATCCATATAAGTCTTTGTATTTTGCATATCTCAGCCCACTCCGCCCGAGGATATCAATTTTCTTGTTTATTCTGGATGGCCTAAAATAGCTTAAAGTGAATATGAACTGGAGAGGTTAAATATAAGCTTCGTTATCTCTTTCGTTACCAAATGGCTCTCCAAATGTAAATAAGAATCGCCTGAAAGCATAAGGAATTGAATACAAAAAGCATTCTGGGGCTGAAGATGTATAAGAGTGTATAATAAGCTCTCCACCATTTTGTATAAGCGAGAAAAACATCACCTTCCTTCTCGTGATAGCCTTATAGAGAGCCACAGAATAGTATATATGGCAAAAGATTATTATTACAACCCGAGTTTATCAAGTGGTTATCAGACCCTACCGGCGCCTCGCAGAATCGATTCCAGAAGCTTTCTATTCATATATATATGGCTATTATTTGAAATCATATCCTGTAAAGAGATTCCCTTGACAAGCTGCACTGCCTCCACAATCTCGACGCATTCAGGTGTTTCTCACGTAGATGCCATCCTTCCTTATACTTCCCCACCTCGTCTTTCCACCTCGTTTTTGGTCAGTTCTGCTTCCGACCCACAGTCTCCAGACACTACGAAAGAAGAATTTTTTTAGACTGACACACAACGCTAGTATATTTAGCAAGCAGTCTTATCTCTTTACCTCATTAAAGATATGCTCTGTCTGTCTGTGTCCGTCTGTCAGTCGGTCGGTCTGTCTCTCTCACGACACACTATTCTTTCTGATATTTTCTCACCTCATTCTTGGCCTCTTTCGTCTCGTCATTCCTTCATAATAGTTCTCCATCTAGTTTCTTCATCTCATTCTCGGTCTGCATCTTCTACTTCCAACCACTACAACCTCCAGGACTTAAAAAAGAGGAAATTATAGTCTGTTCCTTCACATGACACAGTATCCTCCCTCACTCCACCCTACTCTTGCTCTAGCGATACCCATTCTTTCCCTCCAAATACTACTCTTCTTTAAACTTTTCCACCTCGTTATCGGTCTTCCTCTTCTTCCAACCACAACTCCCACCAAAAGCTCAATGAAGACAGTTTAAAGACTGTCCTTCTCCCGCGACACCTCACCCTTCCTTACAGTTCCCTACCTCGTCCTTAGTCTTTCTCTTTTACTTACAGCCACCTTACTCTCCAAAAGCCAGGGAAAAGGAAATTAGAGGAAATATTTCTGACTCCTGCGATTCACCCAGGGATCTACTCTGCCTTCCTGCTGGGGCTGTAGTCTTGCCGGAGATTTATTCAGTAGACATTAATAAACCCCCATCTCGTTCTCAGTCCATCTCTCCTACATCCAAGCCATCACACACTCCAGAAGCCAAAAAAGAGGAATATATATAGAGAGAGACATTGTACCCTTCTTTATATTTTTTACCAATGGTCTCTCCATTTCCCTCGTTTTTTGTCTGTTCTCTGCCACGATGATATACTTCTCCCTCTCGATCTGCCTCCTCCTCTTAGACCCACTACACTCGCCAAAAGCTAAGAAAGAGGAATGGACAGAGCCGTTCCTCTTCTCTCTGTCAATCCTTATATAGCGCTTCTTTACCCTGTCTCCAACATCTTTTTGATGTACTTCTGTTCCTCAAACCATCACGTTCTCTAAAAACAAACAAAGACGATGTAACACTGTCCCTCACACAAAGGCAGTAAATAATAGGGGAAGACGAGTAATTCACACACTCACTAGGCTCCTCCAACTCGTTCCTGGTCTGCTTCTTCTCTCTCTCTCTCCCCTCCATATATTTCCCCACATAGTCTCCCATCCTCGTTCCCCATCCACCCCTTGTCTCTAACTATCACACTCTCCAGAAGCCACGTAAGAGAAACCTTATTTAGACATTTAATTTCCTGCCTAGTATCTCCACCTAGTTCCCCATCTCTCCTTCTCCACATCGTTCCTGGTCAACCTCTTCTGCCCCCAAAACCACCACCACTTTCTTGGTCTACCTCTCCTCACCCTCCTTCTCCCCCGGAATAATACCCATCCTTATTATTTCTCCACCTCGTTTTCGGCCAGCCACCCTCTCCCTCCCCCCCTTGCAGAAGCCGAGGAAGAGGGATTTATATTGACTGTTCAGGAGGCCGCTCAAACCTCCCGCTGGGGTGTGGTCCTGGCCGGGGCTCCTCAAGATCTTTATCACCCCTCTACTTTATGGACGATATTATTTTTGGTGTTCCTGAAATTGCATATTAGCGCCGGTAATTGATTCTCCTGTTGATTCACTTTCCCGGGGACCTCTGGGGGAGCGGGAGTGCTGCGGTGGTGATGGAGAGATAGCGGGGGCCGTAAAATTCAGCTCTGTGAAATAATGGTAATAATCCGCCATAAACTTACGCCTGTGTATGATAGTAGCTTGCTTTATAGAATTTTTCCCATGACAGAATTTACCGGAACATATACTGTATATATGAGACGTGTTACATTCTGATGGCTATGGTATAAAACAAATGACTAAATCGCTTAACTTTAGAGAAATTTTTGACACAATTTACCAAGCAATATAAAAGAAAGTACTGCATTCTACTCAGATTATTAAAACAGGCTATTCCTCACTGATATTTCCTTGCCTCCTAAAATAAAACAATAATTGTCAGATATATATTAACTGGCCTCACAACATGTACATATAGATACTGGCTTGGTTATGTCTTTCAGGATTTAGAGTATTATTATAAATATTACTGTACTATACCCATTTTACTTCAACTTGGCTCAGATCATTGTCCTTCTGAAGCTTGTTTCGTGTAGCTGGTGGCAGAAAAAGACATTGCACAGCTCCACATCCTTTCCGTAGCATTTTTTGGCGACTAGCATCATATTCTAGTGTTAGTCTGTTCTTACGACTCAATATTCAAGATGGAGAGATGGCAATTTTAGACCAAGTTAGAGTAAAAAGAATATAGTCGCAGTAAGTAAAATGTTGCATTCTTATATTCTCTCCCGACTCGTGCCATGCTGGGGTTCCTGAATAAGTAGGATTGTTAAAGTCTAAGGCACTTATTCTCCACGTTTCAATCGCGAAATTACACCCATTTAATAGACATACATAATGCATAAACTAGGTCTTTACCGTAGTTGAGGAGGGTGCAAAATTTAATGAGTGAAGTGAAATGGGCGTTTTCAATTTGCTTTATAGATTCTTGTAAAATATCTTAGGTGAGACTCAAAAAATCTTGCTCATTGCTATACCCCTTCTTTTAGGTGCTCGAGTAATGTGAGTGATGATGATGATAATGATGATGTACAGTAAGTTATAATGACGGTAGTTTGTGAAGATGATGATGGCAGCGATGGTGACAAAGCCCGTTATAATTATTGCCGTTGTGGCCCCATGCCCATCAGAATGTGAGCCTAGTGGACTGCAGGCTAAATCTTCCCTCTTTCTTCAATCCACTATCTTCTTTTAATGTGACAGGGAGGGAGATGAGGGAAGCACGGAAACTGGGCATCGAAGCCAAAATATTATATCGCGTCACTACAAGACAGCATCCACTTTCGGCAATGCAGTTACGATAAATGCAGTTTGTTATAAAGATTGTGGTAAATAGGGGGGGGAATGAAGATACGAAAATAATGACTGCCACAATGAGGACGAAGGAGATTATGGCAGTAATGATGATGATGATGATGATGGTTATAAAAGTGATGATGATACTGATGATGATAATGAAGATGATGATGATGATGGTGATGATGGTTAAAAACATGATGAAAATAATGATGATGATGATGGTAATAAAAGATGATGATGATGATGATGATGATGATGCTAATGATGATGATGACAGTGAAAATAAATTAAAAACCAGGTGATACTGGATGTCTAAGTGGATGAGACTTAACCCTGTCAGCTCCGAATGTGTTTTCAATTAGATCTTACTAACACGAGACAAATTTATTCACTTCACTCAAGACTTTTCGCGGGAGAATGGTTATAAATCATGTTCGTATATCCCTTCAGTTTATCATGCCTCCTTCACGTGATAATGTATGAATTGGTCTATGTGGTAAGCAGGATGAAATATAGAAGTACACAGGTTGAAGGGGTTGAAAAAGTTATTAGATTAACAAAAAGCACACACACACACACACACACACACACACA
>JAGKTI010017933.1:0-18111 GCA_018397915.1 Birgus latro
AGGCTTGTGTTTGTTCATAGCTGAACATCGCTCCTTGAGAGTAGTGGATCATTTAAGTGCGCTCTGCAAACATCATTTCTCGGACAGTAAAGGATGTTAAGACCTAAAACTGAAAAGATCAAAGTGTAGTGGTGTTGCGTGTAATATACTTGCTCCATATTTTGCACGTGATTTGAAAAATGACATTGGAAACAGTAAATTTAGTTTACTGATAGACGAGAGCAATGACATATCTGTAACCAAGCTTCTAGGTATAGCTATTCGTTATTACTCGGAGGGAAAAAAACTTGTTGTGGTTACATTCTTGGACCTAGTTGAGTTGAGAGAATGTAATGCTGATGCAATCTGTCAATGCACTGAAGGATTCTTTGAAACGTAATGGACTTGAGTTGCAGAATCTTATTTCCCTTGGCACTGATAATGCTTCAGTTATGATTGGTGTCAATAGTGGAGTTTATGCAAGGCTAAAATCTGAAATTCCTCATCTAATGTTAGTCAAATGTGTGTGTCACTCACTTCCGCTCGCTGTTTCTCATGCTGCTGCCGAATGTCTACCTAGGCATTTGGACTTCTTGATCCGAGACACATATAACTGGTTTTCACATTCTGCAGTGCGCCAAACTAGATACAAGCAACTGTATGGACTAATAAACGAAGGAAAGCCTCCCTTGAAACTAATACAGATGAGCCAGACCCGATGGATGTCCATTGAATCTGCAATTCTAAGAATAGTGCAGCAGTGGACTGAGCTCAAAACCCATTTTGACTTTGCAAGAAAAAATGAGCGATGCTACACTGCAGATCTTCTGTTCTCAATGTTTAGTGACATGAGAAATTATGTGTTTCTCATATTTTTGAAACAAATTCTTAGTGAAGTTCAAAGTGTGAATAAGAAACTCGAAGCTGATGTCCAAGACCCAACAAAGTTGCTCAGTGATCTAGTGCATCTTATTGACTCCCTTAGTGCTAAAACTGTCATACCAGGTAAAAAGTTAAAGGAAAGTGATTCCCTTCAGGAACACTTGGATCCCAAGCCGTATCTTGGCTATGAGTTTGAAAAAAACATGTCTGAATGCAAGTTTCCTGATGAGATCGCGAGTGATATTCGACGAAGATGCATAGAATTTGTAATAGAGCTTGTCACACAACTTCGTCAACGATTCCCTGAAAACTTTAAAGTACTCCAGTCAATGTCATCCTTCAGTGGGAGTGAATGCCTAAAGCCAGTGAAAAATGATATATTGGACCTTGCAAAATTGTTTGTTGATGATGTAGAAATACTCACGCGCATCGATTTCCAGTGGAGAAAACTTCATACTCTCCAGTGGACACAGACATCTGACACTATTGGACTGTGGGCAGAAATAGCGTCATATAGGGATGCGACTGGAGAAAATCCTTTCAAAGAACTGTCTGACCTGGCCTTAACAATGCTCAGTTTACCCCATTCTAATGCAGATGTGGAACGGGTTTTTAGTCAGATGGGTATTGTCAAGTCGAATATGCGTAACCGATTAGCCATCAAGAGCTTAAACGCTGTTTTGACAATCAAGTATGGACTGAGAAGGCATGGCAAATCCTGTCATGATTATAAACTACCTGAGAGTGTCTTGAGAAAAATTGGGTCAGTGGAAGCATATCAGACCTCATCTCAACCATCAACATCATCTCAGTCAGACCAGGGAGCAGAGACATTCATCGAGGAAGATCAAGGAGAGATTCATAGAGTGGGATCTAGCAGATCTACAGTAACCCAAGTAACACAGTCATAGCTGGTGAGTGTAAAAGTGTACTTGAAATATGTGTGTAGGTCAGAATCAACGTATCGTGTGTAGAAACATTAGTTGGCGCTTTTTTTGGTGCCTTTTTCAGAATATTTAGCGCTCTTTAGCGCGTTTTTAGTTACAGTCTAGCGCTATTTCGTGAATTTGAGATGGCAACTCTGGTAGTGATAGAATCTCAGTGCTCCACCAGCAGCTAGACAGCGGAGTCGTCCAGTGTTGTGTTGTCCCTTTAAATCTGCCATTTTCCCCCTCCCACCCGATTCTGAAGCCATTATTGAAATATTGTGACTGTACAGTGTTTTTTACTATACTGTGAAGTGATTGTGTCTATTGAACATAGATTTATTGTTTGTAAATGAATTTACAGAAGGCACAAAATGGGGGGTAGTTTCCACTATTTGAGAGCCAGTTGTGTACATATGAATTCCATCGTTCAGTTATACGTGGAGGTAGCTTCTGTAGGATTTTACCATTCTCCAAAGGATCATTTAAGACATTAAGGTGAGTGGTTGAGTTCATAATCGTTAAACAATTTTGCAAGAAGTCAGATAACTTTTGTAGCGCTTTACCATCATTGTCTGATATCTTTGGCCACTCATACAGTTTTCTTCTATAAGCATTAGCTACCATGAACTCATTACCAAATCGGTCCTTCAACATTTTCTTTGCCTTAATGAAAGCTTCCTCATTCTGCAAACAGAACAGTCCTTTGATAGCTTCTTTAGCTTCCCCATCAGTATACTTTCCCAGGTAAAACAATTTCTCGGCAGGATTTGTTACTCTTGACTCGATGAAAATCTCAAAACTCTTGAGCCAGGTTGGGAAGTCTAACAAATCTCCCTTGAATACCTCTGGCTCTGGTCGAGGCAATTCCTTTGAGCCTTTGAGCCTTTTGATGACAAAATATCTACCACATTTTTTAGCAAACTCATGTCTACTGCCTGACTTGATTCATTATGCTTAACTGATGACTGTGACTGCTTCAATTTTGATTTTGGTTTAAAACTCTCAGCATGTGGGTTAAGCTGTGGACTCATATGTAAGAAAGTCTGATTTAGTTTGGACACTTCTCTTTCTAATTCAACCAAGCCAGAAACTGATGAACCTTTAACATTCTCTTTCGGTGTTACTATATCAGCTTTGTGGGTTTCACCCTGAACTGCTTCTTGTGAATCAAGGAATTTCTGAATATGCTGCCTTTTACTATCTAATTCATCATCGCTATCACCATCGGGCAAGTCTAACATTTGATCTTCCATTGCATTTACAGCATTCAACTCTGCTTGAGCAATAGCCAAGTCTTTATTTAAAAGCAGTCTTTGATGCTCCCATTCCCTCTCCTGCTTAGACTTCAAAAGTTCCTGTTCCTTTTCCTGCTTAGACTTCAAAAGCTCCTGTTCCTTTTCCTGCTTAGACTTCAAAAGTTCCTGTTCCTTTTCCTGCTTAGACTTCAAAAGTTCCTGTTCCTTTTCCTGCTTAGACTTCAAAAGTTCCTGTTCTTTTTCTTGAAACTGCTGCTCAACTTTAAGTCTAGCTACCTTTGCTTGCAACTTTACAATACTACTCAGACAAGATCTATTAGTTTGATGTGAATAAACTGATGATTTACTGCTTTTAGATTTAGCATTGCTTGAGCATTTGGAAGACTTACTTTTTACTGATTTTGTGTCTTGCATCAATTCATCCATTCTCCTTCCAATCATATTCATACAAATTTTATGCTTTTCACTATGTTCTGCCAGGTCATCACTTAACTCTATTTGTGAGCTTGGATCTGCTTCCATTAATCCTTTAAGTACTTGTACTACTTCATTATACTGTAACTCTTCGGCTCTCATGTGAGCTCTAAGCTGATCCAAACTCCCAACATCATCTAGACCTGACAATATTTCATTAATTACTCTTTCCCATGCATGCCTTGCTGATGCTAACTTCTTTCTATACAATTCTACTTGGTACTCACGCCCTTTCTCTGTCAAAGTCCTTCGTCTGGCACCACCTTTCTCCTCATTTACCTCAGCTGACTGGGACTGTGTCTCAGTAAACTGGGTCTGTATTACATCCTCATCTGCCTCAGTCCTTGGGGCCTGACTCTCCTCATTAGCCTTATCTGACTGGGCCCTGTCACCTACAGATCGTTCAGAACTCATTATTACTACTGTAAACTGAGCTTATTAACTCTAAACTACACCAGTGTACTTATTGTATTGTAGTTGAAAGTTTCCTGTGGCTGTAGATGAAACTGGAGAATGCTGAGTAAGGAATGTGCAGATACTTCAGTCTTGCAGAGTCAGCAGTGGCACTGTTTTAGAAGCTAACAGTAGGCTGCTTGGAATTTTCTCTGGGCTGCATCACTGAGGGCTGTGTAGGTCCTTGCACTCGAGTTGATTGCAGGATATAACACTCCCCATGTACAGGTCTCGTCCTTGAAGTCGTTTTACTAGGCCTGCTCGGTCATGACTCATAGCCCCAAGTTTACTCTAGCTTTGAGTTTTACTGTAGCCTTGAGTTTTACTGTAGAGATCTGGGCCCAGGCATTCGGGTGGTATTACAGAGCAAACAACCAGGGTAATCTTCATATTTATTTCATCTTGACAAATCCAGTGAATTCCCCGGTATCGTTCTCGTAAAACTGAAAGTACAATTTCTTTGTCTGAGGGACTAGCACACATTTCAGTTCATATTTAACACAATCACGTCATTGAATCTGTTATGACTACTCCACAACAATCTTGACATTCTAATATATCATTTACGTATCAGTTATAAACATGTAACATTGTTTATTGTAAGCAAAATAGGACAAAATACAGCATTTTACCTCAAGTCGCCGTTCCTTGGCCAGCTCTGTCTGCCTAAAAATGATGAGTTGACAGTTTGGCTCAGGCGCCATAAGATGGCCGCCAACAGCTGAGGCACCAGGTGCGCACCTCTAATACTACCGATGTAAACAAATCTCTGAATATGTTTCTTAATAGACTTTGGTGATATAAAACGTACAAAATAAGTACCCATGACATTTACACCGCCGACCCGGAGGTCGAGGCCGACTTTCTCCCTCCATCTGGAACAGGGCCTTTCCCTCGTCGTCGACCATGACTGGACCTTCCCTCTTG
The DNA here is from genome assembly GCA_018397915.1 of Birgus latro. Taxonomy (NCBI): domain Eukaryota; kingdom Metazoa; phylum Arthropoda; class Malacostraca; order Decapoda; family Coenobitidae; genus Birgus; species Birgus latro. The sequence continues at coordinate 4,901 of JAGKTI010017933.1, forward strand.
GCTTTTCGTCTGCTGCTGGGGAGCTGGGAGAGTCCTTAGCCCTACACCATCAAGGGCAAGGGGGTTGAGGGCAGTGTCGGGGCGGTTTTTTCTCGTTCTCCAGCAGTAGGCGCCACTCGATCGGCACCAAGTCGTTCTTCCTGCTGTCCGTCCCGCCCTGTCCTCCTCTATCTCTGACCTGTGCAGCCGGCCACACGATCGTTCCGCCAGCCCTCGTCTTCTTCCCTGCCTTTCTGCCTTCCTCGTCATTTTGTCTGCCTGCTGGTGCCCCGTTTTTCTTAAGTTTTCTGCAGCGCACTTTTGCGTGCCCTCTGACGGGCTCTTTGTTTGCCCGTGTCCCCACAAGTTGGGGCGAATATTCACAACAACAACAGGTTTAAGGCGGGGTAGACATGCTCCCCAGGAGACTCGTCCCGGCAGCAGCAGGAGCAACATCTCTTCCCCACTCTTGTGAATAGTGGGTTTTTACTGCTGCTGCTTTCGGCCAAGCCAGTTGACAGCATGCCAGTTGACACTGCGATCTCTTCTGACACTGCTACCGCCTTCGATCCGTTGAGGGGGGCATCCAGAAGTAGTCCCAGGCCGTCGGGAGCCACTAATATCACTGGCACCGTGGTTTGGTACAACGTGAAGTCTGGATATGGATTCATCAAGCGTCGGGACACCGGTGCTGATGTTTTCGTACACAGACTCAGGATCGTTGCACCGAATCCACGGCACTTTCGGCGCTCTCTCGGTGAGAGTGAGACGTGGAGTTTAGTCTCCATCAGTCACCTAAGGGTCCTGAGGCTAGGGGTGTCACTGGGCCTGGAGGTGCTGTTGTGCAGGGCTCTGCTCATGCACGGCGGCGCCCCGCGGCACAGAAGCACCGGCCTTCGGGTCCTGGGTGTTCTGTGGAGATAGACACCATTGTTGCGATGTGTGTTGTGACGGCTCGGGCTTTTTGTGGGGATGACAAGGCGGCTCTGCGCGTTCTCCTCCCTCAAATTTTCGAGGAGAACGGGCTTCCGCGCCTTGCCATCCCTTGGAGCTTTGCTGGCAACGCACGTCCCACCCTCCCGCAGCAGAGTCGTCCCCGGCGGCCGCAGTCACGGCCTCCTCCACCTCGGCCTCGCATTACACCGCTGAAACGACTGCGACTGGATGGCCCTCTGAACAGGGCAACTGGCTCTTTACTTTCTGACCCGGCACCGACCACGGACATGGATATGGCTATGATTACGACCATCGCTGAGGTCCACCTGCTGCCGTCAGCAGCTGAGGGGGAACGGGCTGCCACTCCACTTCCGTCTGAACATCGAGACGTTGAGGACCCTTCCCTCCAGGCTGTTGAGTGTGTGGGCCTCTCATCATCATCAGCTGCTACACGTTCAGCTTCTCCCTCTTTGTCTGAGGCTGCCCTTGCTCTTTCACCTGCTGGGCCCCAGTCCACCTTGCCCTCACCACCTACTCCTGCCTGCTCAGCACTCGGATCGGCGACTTCCGACCTCATCGTGGCCGAGATCGAGCGATCTTTTTCGGAGTTGTTCGGCAAAGTTATTGAGAAGAAGTTAGGCTGTCCATCCAGCCTTCGTGACTCAGGAGACTTGCCTCTTTACGAAGACCTCGCTCAGTCATCATCATCATCATCACCGCTTCCTGTTTCCTCTTACCCTCCGCCTCGCTAGTCATAGCGCTGCTTTCTTGATTTCCTTCCTTCTGTCTGCGTCCGTCTGCCGCCGTGCAGACGACGCTTCCCTTTATCTTTTCCTATGAGCTTGTCACTTACGGGCTTTCCACCCTCAGCCCGTGCCACACCTGTGTGGCGAATCTTATCATCATCATCATCATCTGCTCCCCAACAGACTCGCAGTCCATCTCCCACCGAGACAACACCTCCACTGCTGCTCTCGGTGGGACCAGCCCTCTGCAGCAGTGTTTCCGCCAGGGAGGATGGGCCTGTCCCTTACTGGAGCAGCCCTGTCCGCCACCAGGAGGTTGAGGGTCTCCACTTTACCCTCCCTCTTCCAGGACCGGGGCTAACCCTCCCACCACTGTGACTGGGCCTTCCACCCTGGGCGTCCACCTGCTGCTGGGGAGCTGGGCGAGCAGGGGTATCGTCGGGGCGGCACCACTGCAGCTCGTCGGCGCCCGACCATTGGCGCCGCGACCACTCTGCTTTCTCGCCCCGCCCTGCCCCCCCCCCTCCCTACGCCAGCGTCCTCTGTCGCCATTCAGAGGACGCCCCCTTGTTTACTGCCATCCTCTGACGGGCTCTCCACCCTGAGCCCGTGCCACACCAGTGTGGCAAATCTCACCACCACCACCACCACNGGGGTATCGTCGGGGCGGCACCACTGCAGCTCGTCGGCGCCCGACCATTGGCGCCGCGACCACTCTGCTTTCTCGCCCCCCCCTGCCCCCCCCCCCCCCCTTCCCCTACGCCAGCGTCCTCTGTCGCCATGCAGAGGACGCCCCCTTGTTTACTGCACCACTCTGACGGGCTCTCCACCCTGAGCCCGGTCCTCCCAAGGGAGGAAAATCTCAACAACAATAACAACTGCTCCCCAAGCTCTGATCCCCCTCTTCCCTGTGTCCAGGGTGGAGGGGGGAAGGAAGGAGTAACCCCTGAGCAGAAACTATAATAGTACGCGTGACTGTACCTGTGCTTGTTCCGACTGCCTTGTAATGAACGGAAACGAAAACCGATGACAGAATTCGCAGACCAGTGGTAAATTACTCACTGAAGACTTATCGAATCCGTGAATAGGTGATAGCTCGTGTGTTTCCTTGGACCGTTTCAAAAGTGGCACAGATTTAGTAAGCTGGTAGGCTGCTTGCCACCAAAGTGGTGGCTACCATCCAGTCACCTGATATAATACCGCCTACTTCTTCCTTCACCTTTATCATTCTTTTTCTGTGTCTGCCCCCCTCTTTTCCTAATCATCCCGTCTTTACTGTCACTTTTATTATTCTTTCCTCTACAAGTGGTTTTCCATTGAGTGACAAGCCTAAGGGTTTCCGTAAGCCAGAAAATCATTTACAACGGGGGGGTGGTAACCATACAACCATATAACCAACGTGTCAACAAGTGGGTTGGCGGAAGGTTAGTGCTCCTACCCTTAAAACAACTAACTCAAACGGCCACCCCTTACGGGATTATGGCATCTGGCATTAGACATAGATAAATAGATAGATAGATATTACCTCTTCCTAAGCGATTTATTTTGCATATTATGCCTTAACTTTTTTTTGTGTGTGTGTACCATTTATAGTATCTTTGATATCAGCATATTTTTCATCAATAACAAAATATATCGAGGTGTAACATGCTAACTAAATTGCTAAGGAATATACGCTGCGATATCTTCAAACCACAGATATAAATAAGATTAGATGCCGCAACGACCATTCTTCAGCACAGCGGCGATGCGTCTGTGCGGCCGCCATCTTTGCGCGGTCAAACATGTAATAGTGGGGCTTGTTTTAGAGTGAATTCAGACTAAATGAATGTTGTTGTGGTGGAGGTGGTGATGGTGGTTATTGTAGTGGTAGTGGTGGTTGTATTGCTGTGGTGGTAGTGGTGGTGGTATTTTTTTGTGGTGTTGGTGGTGGTGGTTGTTGTGTTGGTGGTGGTGGTTGTTGTTGTGGTGGTGGTTGTTGTTGTGGTGGTGGTTGTGGTGATGGTGGTTATAATGGTGGCTGTTGTGATGGTGGTTGTGGCTGTTGTGGTTGTTGTGGTGGTGTTGGTGGTGGATGTTGTGGTGGTGGTTGTTGTGGCTGTGGTGGTGGTTGTTGTGGTGGTTGTGGTTGTTGTCGTTGTGGTGGTGGTTGTTGCCGTTGTGGTGGTGGTCGTGGTTGTGGTGATGGTTGTAGTGGTGGTGGCGGTTGTTGTGGTGATGGCTGTTCTTGTGGTGGTGGTTGTGGTTCCTGGTTCATCTGAAACGTGAACTCGATGAACTGCAGGCTTAAATTTCCCTTCTGCAACCCACCTTCCTCCTTTCGGGAGATAAGGAAGCAGCTGAGGAACGCTTGCATAACCGGACAGTTGAGTCGCTCATGCTACCGGTGTCACCACAAATATATTCCAACGCCTTCAACACCCAAAAGCAGCACAGTGTTGCTGCATTTCTAGGTAAATAGTGGTCAACTTTGCCCATTGTCAGGAACACGACATCGTCTGCCTCGACCGTTCCAAGATGGCCACCGCGCAGACGCATCAAAAGTAGTGTCATGCGGCATCTTGGCTTATTATATCTATGCTCCAAGCCCATTTAAAATACGACCCCTATGCACATACAAACTTGTGATATATTCCATATATAACTATTCTGCAGGAAGAACAAGAGGCATGGGAAGATTGTGTGCTCTCCGCTCCTTTTCCTTCCTGCAAAATAAAGCATGGTTACGACAGCAAACCAATTCAAGTTCTTTGTTGATAAATGTCACTGCAAGTAAGGTCCGGCTCTAAGGCTCTCCTTGTTTTATCTGCAGAAACAAGTTATAGTTACGACAGAGAACTGATCTTAAATTTGTTTTTTAATCAGTGTCCTGGGTTCCAAAATGGTGCAACCTATTCAAGGTGGATGCTGGTACTTTGTCCTTTCATATGCTTGTTTATATCCAATTCACATCCTGTTGGTTCATACCGATGACAGACTCTGACATATGAAAACACCCTCGTTACAAGTCATTAGCTCTTACAGGCACCAGTTTCACTATACACCCTTTTCCAGTTGTACTTTTCCAGCAATAGGAAGATTTAATTCTGGCTGTCACTACCCCTTCGAGAAGAGCACCTGTTTCGGCTTTGGACCTCAAAATGGACAGCACAGTACAACCGGAACCCTTGTTAGTTAATTCTAGTCTTCTAATATTACCACAAAAGTCAGATTAATAGCAATGTAAATTTCATGGCCTACGTCAAAATAAAATAAGGCATCAACAGGGTAACGGGAAAATTGCATTCTTGTAAGCTGTTTCCGTCACGCTGAATAAGATCGTGCTCCGACAAAGAGAGAGAGAGAGAGAGAAGTTTGGCTAATGGTAATTATTATGAAATATATATGCGTACAAATAAGCCTACTTTTACCAAAGAAACCGTCGCACTCATCACTGCCATTATAGTTAGTCAAGTGAAACTGCTTAATTATAGGCTACACAAGCTATGCATTCATTGATATAATTATAATTTGGAGTAGATATTATTATTATTATTATTTATATGTGGTTGCCGCTGAGACGTAGCTGGGCATGACGCGAACTGCCTACTCGCTTAACATCAGTGATGGGTTGAAGAATATGGGTAGGAGAAAAAACACAGGGAAAAGCTCATGTTCTTTTCTCTGGAACGTTTTGCCAAGTCACTGTGAAGATGAGTTCTTTCCCATGTGTGTGTGTGTGTGTGTGTGTGTGTGTGTGTGTGTGTGTGTGTGTGACCCCTTCAGTCTGAGGATGCATTTTTCCAATATACTGTTGTTCGTACTAAACAGTTTTGTTCAATGCGGGATGGATCTGCAGAGTCCCAGAGCCAAAGAAAATTGTTCGGAGACAGGAAGAAAGCAATGATATTACATCACCGGATTTAAATAATTACGCCAGGAACTTGGCGGGTTAAACTTCCAAGTTTCGTTTTTTGAAGGCTGCAACATGCTTGCATGCGTCAGCCTTTTTGTATTGGAGCGTGTAGCATTTTATGACCGGATGCCCTTCCTGATGTCTACCAATGACCCTTGGGTGGATTCGATCCTCCGACCCTACGGCCAGAGCTGAGCGCTCTAACCCACTGAGCCGACCTTCTCATGGATGGCAATAAGTTCTGCCTTTGTGCCTTCATCCATATTCTCTACATCCAGAGATTCCACCCACCCCTGTAAACAAAATAACATTAATAACACTAATTATGGTTTTAAATTGAGTAATTTTATTGGTGTTCAAGTGAGGTTTCTATTTGTGTGTCTGTTTGCCTGTTTATCTATTGCCAGACGCCTTAATCCCGTAAGGTGTGTGTTATGCTACATACTCGAGGCTCAACGTCTTGCTTCGTGAGTATGAGGAACTGATCTGGGGTTGTATGTACAAATCATTGGCGGACATTGTGAACACTGATACAAACTGTAATATAATGAAATTGTTTTACCAGTTACATCAAGTAAATTAATATGATCATTGATACCATGGTTCTTAAGTTTTAATTGGTATTATATATTGTTCAGTCCAGCTGTATGTAGATGTCATTGAAATAATACCTCTGTAAATACATACTTCTCACTAGCTGATGGTTTTAACTGAGTTGGCACTTGGTTTATCTATCTATTGCCAAACGCCATAATCCCATAAGGGGTGGCCATTTGACTTTGAGTTATTTGTTTTACGGGGAGGGGCACTAACCCTCCACCAATCCACTTGTTGACACGTAGGGAGCACGTATGGTTTGGTTATATGGTTACCACCCAGCGTTGTAAATGGTTTCTTGGTTTACAGGAAACTATTTGGCTTGTCACTCAATGTAAAGCCACCTGTAAAGGAAAGAAAAACAATAAGAAGTGACAGGAAAGATGGGAGAAATAGGAAGAGAGGAGGGCAGGCACAGAAAAAGAATGATAAAGGCTAAGGAAGAAGTAGGCAGTACTACATCAAGTGAGCGGATGATGGTCGCCACCAAGTAATTAAATGCAGGTTTATGAGAAGGTGTTTATTTATCAGCATTTTAGTGATGAAATATCTGTAAATAAAAGCTTACTGCAGGGATGCACAACTGGCGGCCTGCGGGCCGCATGTGGCCTTCAAGCAACCCTCTGGTGGCCCTTTGTAGGTAATAAAAGGTAAAAAATAATAAAAGGTAATAAATTGATTAATAGCAGTTCAGATAATAATATAATTTGCAAAGGCATTATTTAACAAAGCACAAGTCTTATGAAAAAATCACAGGTGAACTAAGGAAGCAGAAAATAAAATCACTGATGCAAGGTTTTGATGTTCAGAAAAATGTTCAGTCAGAGAAATAAAGAGTCACTGGATGTAACAGAAGTGAGCTATGAAATTGCAAATCTGATGGCTAAAACTTCAAAGGCATTTTCTGAAGGTGATTTCATTAAAAAATGTATTGTTATTGCTGTTCAAAAACTCTCCAGATGTTGTGAAGAAGTATGAAAATATCAGTTAAGTGAACCGTAGAATTTGTGACTTGTCAGGTGATATAGTAGACCAGGTGAAAGAAAAAGGCAAACAATTTGTGTATTTTTCCCTAGCAACTGACGAATCTGCTGATGTAACATCTACAGCTCAGTTACTAGTGTTTGTATGTGGTGTAACAGACGACTTCTCTGTGCATGAAGAACTTCTTGGCCTCAGTTGTGTGAAAGGGCAGACTACTGGAAGAGATTTATTGAGTGAACTACTAGAGCAGATTTCAGCAGTTGAATTAAATTTAGACAATTTAGTAGGCATATCAACTGACGGGGCTCCTGCAATGATTGGTAAGCAGAATGGTTTGGTACAACTATTAATCAAGCACCTTGGAGACCGAAAAAATGAACTGAAACAGTTTCACTGCATAATACATCAACAGAATTTGTGTGGAAGAGAACTGAACTTCGAACATGTAATGAAAGATGTAGTTTCCACAGTGAACTTTATTAAGTCACGATCAGCTTTGCACCATCGGCAGTTCAAGCAATTTCTTGATGAGATTGAAGCAGAGTATGGTGATTTAGTATTTTTCACTGAAGTTAGATGGTTAAGCAGGGGAAATACACTGCAGAGATTCATCAGTCTTCTGGATGAAATAGTGATATTTCTTAATGAAAAGAATAAAGTAGTCCCAGAACTTGACGATGTGGATTGGCTCTGCGATCTGGCATTTCTTGTTGATCTCACAAGTCACTTAAATAACTTAAATCTTCAACTTCAAGGGAATAACCAAATTATTTCTCAGCTAGCAAACCATGTGACAGCCTTTGAACATAAAACTAAAGTTGTTTCAGTCACAGCTAATCAAAGGTGAATTAGTACATTTCCCAAACTACCAACTAATGTGTGAGAAACACAATGTATGTAAGAAAAACAACTAATGTGTGAGAAACACAATGTATGTAAGAAAAATGAACACTATGCAACAACAGTAAGAAAACTCAGGGAGGCATTTGACAGCAGATTTGGAAACCTCAAGAAAGGAATAACTTGGTATTGTTCAGCAACCCTTTTTTTGTATCACCTGAAGACATGGAAGTAGAAGCCCAGTTAGAACTGATTGACCTCCAGAACAGTGACATTCTTCATACAAAGTTTAAGGAAGGGGACTTACTCAATTTCTATAATTGTTTGCCCAAAGATCCATATCCTTATTTGAGAAACAAGGCTGCTACTTATGCAAGCTTATTTGGCTGTACCTATATATGTGAACAAACATTTAGTCTGCTAAGTCGAAACAAGTCAAACATTCGAAGCAGGCTGAGTGATGAAAGTTTGCACTCTGTTTTGCGACTGGCAACAAAGTTTCAGCCCAACATAAAGAAGCTTGTCTATGAATCACAGTGTCAAAAATTGCATTAAGAAGACTGTGTCATGCAAGCCAGGTAAGGATTAATCATAGTTTTGTAACGTAATGGATTAAGTACTATATTTTTACCATTAAGCACCTAAAATTTCTACATTTTTGTTTAAAATAAATCTTGCGGCCCTCAGTGAGTTTTAAGTTTGATCATGTGGCTTACTGTATTTATGATAAGATATCTGTATTAAATTATTATGTATAGTGTATTGAACCCCTTCAGTCTGGTTATGTATTTTGGTGTATTTGTCTCCCACCAGATAATTTAATACAGCTTCAGACATGCCTACAGTAACAGAGGGGTTAATGAAGGCTTTATGTAACCCTTTCAGTTAGAGTCTCCATTAGCTGAATTTAATTGTCTGGAAATAGCATCATTCAAATGGAAAATTCGTCATCAGATTGAGAGGGATTACAAACTTGTGGGATTTATATTGACTAATTTTTTCTCTTATTATAGATTTTGTAAATACAAAATAATGCTTTTTAAGAGGGTTTGTAAATATACCAAGATTTTAGAGTACAAGAAGTCATTATGTTCCTCAGAAACTAATATTCTTGCTCGTACCTGACTCTGGTGAATAAAAACACTGGGCACAGTTCAAAAGAGTACAATGCTAGAGTTTCCTGCTAGAGGTGTCCTGGCCATGAGAGGGATATTTACTGTCTTGATATTTGCCATAAAAACTGTCTGCAGTTAAGTAAAGGAATGTATGTGCTGTTGTTGTGGCCCAAACTCCTTTGGATGTGGACCTGGTGGACTGCAGGTTAAAATTGCTCTTCTGCAGTCTGCCAGGGATAGGGAGGGAGTTCATGGATGTTCTGCAGTTCATCGTTCCTTTGGGGGATAAGAAGGAAGCTCAGAGATGTTCTTTGGGAGTTCATCATTCATTCAGGGGATAGGGAGGGGATAAAAGACATTCTCCTGCAGTCCACCAGTCTTTGGAGGGATAGGGAAGGAGTTGAGGGATGATCTACAGTCCACCATCCTCTCAGGGGATAAAAAGCTAAGGGATGTGTATAATGTATACATCAGTGCCACCATGTTCAGCTGTCCCTCTCAAGCAGGTGTGTTTATGATTAACTGAATAAAGGTGGCCATTGTAAACAAGAGGTAACTCAAAATACCACTTTTACCATACAAGTGATATACTGTAAATTGGAGAAATCTGGCAAATTGGCTTATAGATAGAAGAGGAACTGCACTGAAATGTATTTGGTTTGTCTGTAGCAAAGTACTCTGGGCCACTCGCACATCTTGAATACTAAGCCATAGCTGCATGAAAATTGATAAGCCTTAGTTATTTGGTATGAATTAGTCTCCTTGGTGACTAGTTACGTTAACACTACACCTGGCCATTAATGAGCTGATAGTGGCTGAAGATCTTTGTCTCTTCGCCACACTGTTGCATCTTTCTCTCTCTTCTGTCGCTACTTCAATGGTCACTGTTCCTCTGAACTGTCTGCTTCCATCCCTCCACCTCTACGACGGGCACGTAGTACCCGTCTAGCAACAAACTCTCATCCCTTTTCTGTCCAGCTCTCTAATGCAAGAGTTAACCGTTACTCCCAGTCCTTCATTTATGCAACTGGTCAACTCTGGAACTGTCTTCCTCTGTCCTTATTTCCTACTTCCTATGATCTCCAGTCTTTCAAACGCAGTGTGTCCAGGTATCTCGAAATGAACGGATCTTGAATTTGGCTCTCTTTTGTATTGTTTTTGCTTTTTCTTGGAAGGAACAGTATACAGGCCTGTGGCCTTTGGTTCCTTCTTCTTTCCATTTAAAAAAAAAAATCCATAGTGATAATGAAGTTAGGATATTCTGGTCATGATAAATTTGACTGAAGTAAAAAGCCATCACTGGAAGTTGCTGTTAAAAGTAGCAGGAACTAACAGTACTTGGTATTAGGTTGGGTCTGATGATATTATTACTGTATTATTATATTATTATTTTATGGTAGGTGGGGGCGCTCACCATCCACTCACTTGATGTAGTGCTGCTTTCAGGTTTCTGCCCTTTCCTCTCATCCATCCTTCTTTCCTTCCATCCTCTTCTGTCTTTCTTTCCTTCAGTCTTTCCTCGTACTTCTGCCTACGGGTGACTGTACACTCCCTCTTCTGTCTTGCCTTTATTCTTTCCTCGTCCTTCTGCCTGTGGGTGACTCTACACTGAGTGACAAGACAAATGGTTTCCTGTACACCAGGAAACCATTTACTATGCTGGGTGGTAACCATACTGTATAACCAAATTTTGGCACCTGGTGGTTTAGTGGGTAATTAAGGCACTCCAATCGGATTAAGTTGGTGAAAGTTTATATCCAAGGGGTGGTTGGGGTTTATTGCTCACGTAATGCCACTCAGGGATGAGTGAGGATGGTCACTCTCATCTTAAATGTCAGGACCAACTTACCTAGTCTCGGGCTCCTATGCTTCTCTGTGGGGCAACATAGGATTAGATGATGGATGGATGGATTATTATTATCAATATGATTTCCAGGGATGTGACTGAATAGGGAGGCTGCCAGAGATTGAGCAGCATGGAGAGCTGTTGTAAGGTGATCAGTGCCAACACAGACAACTTATTAGAGCCTTATAAATGATAACGACGATTATTATTGGTGGTAGGTTGTGGTACCCATCATCCATTCACTTCATGTAGTGCTGCTTCTCTCTCTCTCTCTCATGGAGTTATACTTCGATGATGATAAATTTTGTCTGAATAAAACCCATCACTGGAAGTGCCTGTTAAAAGTAGCAGGAACTGACAGTACTTGGTGTTGACTTAGTTAGGTTAGTCTGAAGATGATATTGTCATTGTTATTATTATCATCATCATCATCATCATCATCATTATTACTTCCAGGAGTGTGGCTAATTCAGGTGGGCTGCCAGAGATCAAGCAGTGTGGAGAAATGCCTTGACAAAGGCCAACGAATGCAAACTTACTGGAGCCTTGAAGTGAGTCTTTGACAGGTTAGTTGTTAATATTCTTGGATTACCATAGCTACTGGGCATTATTATAAACTTACCTCTGAAAGCTGTAAATGAGAGAGTGTATAAACCTTCCACAGACATTACCTGTTGCTAACCATATTTATTGTTCCTAACACGCATTTTACATTTGAAAGGTGACTGTCAGAGGTTGGATTACGTTAGATGGTAGGTGATGATGATCATTGCCCACACACTTGATGTAGTGCTGCCTACTTCCTTTACCTTTATCACTCTTTTTCTGTGTCTGCCCTCTCTTTTCCTATTTCTCCCATCTCTCCCGTGACTTTTTATTACTCTTCTTTCCTATTCAGTTGGCTTTTCATTGAGTGATAGGCCTAATGGTTTCCTGTTAGCCAGGAAACCATTTACAGTGCTGGGTGGTAACCATATAACTAACCCACACGTGTTCCCTACGTGTCAGTAAGTGGGTTGGTGGTGGGTTAGTGCCCCTCCCCATAAAACAACTAACTTAAAGACAAATGGCCACCCTTACAGGAATATGGTTTGTGGCTAGAGATAGGTAGATAAATATTTCACAGACGTCTACCAGTAGCTGGCCATATTTTTATGTGTCCGACTCTGAGCATAGGCTTCACAGCCTGCTATCAAGGCCAGCAGTCCTCCTACATACCATACACCTCTTCTACATGTCACCACTTCAACGCTAACAACCACCATCCATAGTGAATACAGGCTAGGGCTGTCTCATACAGGACTGGTGTATTGGTATTAGCGGGGGTATTTTTACGACATGTCGGCGGGTCTTCTGGTGGATCAGTAAAGCTCGATTTAATGAAATTCAAATCCTTAAACTGTTCCCTGCCCCCAGCGAGGATTTGAACCCGGGTCACGCAGGACTGCAAGCCACCTCTCTAACGATTGAGCCACCACCTCCCCCAAGTCACCTTTTGGCGAGGAGAAAATACATCCCCTTCAAAACCCAGTAAACTACAAAATAAGTAAATCTCACTTAAATGAACAAAAAAGCACATTGTGATCGATCATTAAGTCTTCCTTGTCGCCATTGTGAATGTTTAAAAACAGACCAACGAACATTGCCGTGCTTACCCGAACTAAAGCCCGAACATTCCCGAGATGATTTGTTTACAAACAGAAGCATGTGCTCGCTCAAGAAAGAAAGTTTGCATTTTTTTTTGTTCTCTTCCCCTCAATATATGTCACAATCCTGCCGAGTTTCATACAGTCATCAGCAGTCACACAAACTGGTAATACAGTTATATCTGACTGCCTAATGTTCATTGCTTGTGATTATTATATTTCTCTATCTGACGGATATGGGGGTGTGGGTGTGTTGGTTGCGGAGAAATGGGTGGAGTATGTTATGAATGTCATGAGAGTAAGTGATAGGATAATAGTAGTGAAAATTTTGATCGGACGGGTGACGGTTTCAGTTATATCAGCATATGCTCCGCAGGTAGGATTGGATGACGCAGAGAAGGATAGATTTTGGGATGATTTAATACGTGTAATGAGTAGTATGGGTGACGATGAGGTAGTGGTTCTGGGAGGGGATTTAAATGGTCATGTTGGTGAAGCAGCTCAAGGTTATGAAGGAGTCCATGGAGGATGTGCATATGGTGTGAGGAATGCGGAAGGGGAAAGAATACTCGAGTTTGGGGAGGCTATGGACATGATTGTGTGCAACACACATTTTAGAAAAAGAGT
>JAGKTI010017934.1:0-18110 GCA_018397915.1 Birgus latro
TCGATCACTGATGCTTTTTCTCCTTTCTCATTACGCTTAATAATATCAACTTTTTCACGTAATGTGATGGTCTTGCGTTTCTTGGAGTCATTATGGTCACTAGGGAGCTGTCTCTTAGGCATCGTGGAATCAGGCGAAAAACAAACACAAGAAAATTACAGTACAGGTGGTAGTAGCAGCAAGACTGAGAGCGACTGTTGGTTTGTTGGTAGTCAAGCGTGAGGCGGGAAAACACCAGAGACATCTTGGGGTAAACAGCAACTTTAAAAACCGAGCTTAACGTATTTTTTCTTTATTTTCTTATATTTTAAAATTTCCGAACCGACTGTTGTAACCTCAATTTGACATAAGTCGATACCGACGTAACCCAGGACCTTACTGTATATGTACAGGAAGCCAAGGATATGGGGCTTACCAACCCCCAGGAAATTGAAGGCCATGTGCTCTCACAGTGCAATTCTGGTGCCGCCTTCCAAAGGCGTCTTATCACCACAAACACTGATCTGAGAAAATGTTTAATAAATTTCTATCTCAGTGTGGTGTTTCCATTTCACTTTCAAATACTTCTCACTATTGCTGCTCCTCTTTCCCTGCTTCTTCCCTAACGATTCCCAGCTTCTTCCCCAACCATTCCCAGCTGATCAGTGTTTGTGGTAATAAGATGCCTTCGGCAGGCGGCGCTTGAATTATGAACAGCAACGTGAGAATGATGCCCATGAAGAGTGGAAAATTCAATGAGAACATGAGCGAGAATAGTGTGAGGAATGCGAGAAAGAACGTGAACACGAGTGTGCCGAGCACGAGGGACGTGAGAAACATGAGCTTGAGGTGTTGAAGCTCAAGCGAGACTCCTTGGCTTCGGGCACAACGGGTGCAGCCAACCCGAGCTCAACGAGTGCTCTCCCAGCACCTGTTCTAGCAATCCCACGCCTCAAGCTTCCTTCATACAAGGAAGGAGAGCAAATCGAGCCGTTCATAGCTCATTTCAAGGACATGGCACAGCTGTACGAGCTGGACGAGGCAGCTAAGCGATTTCAGTTTCTTTTCTTGTTTGAGGGCCCTGCCCTCGATATTCTCCACAGAATTCGCAGAGACAATTTCACGAATGGGATGATGAAGACCGCACTTATCAAAGCGTACGGTCTCACGGTTGATGATGCCAGGAATCAGTTCATGAGGGCGTGTTTCCAGGAAAAGGAGACAGCTGTTCAGTTCCTTGATCGTCTCACTGCATACTTAGACGAGTGGATGGAGAAAGATGAGACCCCTCGCATGCGAGAGGGGATAATTGACCTTGTGTTGCGTACACAGCTGGAAAAGTCGTGGTCTGCTGGGCTTATGACTCAGCTCAAAATTTGCAAAGTAAAGGATGGAAAAGGCTGGTGGAAAAGTAAATTGTGGAAAAGGCTGATGCATTCTTCACTGAGTACGGGTACCAACCTCGTAGGCAACAGTCCTGGAACAGGAAAGATACTGCTAAGTCTGGGAAGCAATCGCAGAGTGAACCCCAGCATCATGGCCATTCCCAGAATAATGGTCATGGTCCAAATAAACTGCAGAAGAAGGACCAGGGGCAGAATATGCGGCAACCTGCTTGGAAGAGGTACAACAAGTACCCTAACCAGCAGCAGTATCAGCCACGCAATCAACAGGCGGGACAATCCTTTTCAGCACCAACCCCAGTGTATCGGAGGCAGGAGGCAAATGCAGCCTTCATTCCCCGACAAGCGCACAATGATGTCGTCCCTAGCAGCACAGGTCCTCCTTCACAAGGAACTAGTCTTCCTCAGACTGTGAACTCTCCTCCACAGGTGGTCAATGCTCCAACTCCCCAGATGGTGAGTACGACCCCTCATGCATCTAGTCCGAGTACGACCCCTCAGGCATCTAGTCCTCAGGGCGTCACGTTCGCAGAGTTGTGCACAATGCAGCCTTATCAGTGGCTGGCCGCTTCCTCCACAGGCCCTCCCACAGGTAACAGTGCCTTGCTTGTTCAGCCAGGGTTTGTGAGAGGTATTTCTGTAATGTCCTGAGAGACAATGGTTCCTCAGGTTGCACTGTCAGGCAGAGTCTGGTTCGGCCTGAAGAATACACAGGTAGACAGATCCAAGCTCTGCTTATTGATGGATCAGTGAGACTGTTCCCTAAGGCACATATCCAGGTAGCATCTCCCTTTTACACAGGTTCGACAGTTGCAGTTGTCATGCCAGAACTTATGTTTGACCTTATTATAGGTAACATACGAGGTGCCAAGAATAGTTGCACTGTAGATGTCACTACTCAGACTTTGGCTGCAGTAACATGAGCCATGGCCAAGGCTTCAAACCGTGTCACCCTGGTGACCACTGCATCGCCGCAAGATCTGATTGGTAGTCAAGAAGTTGTCCTGGAACAACAGTCTGACCTGACAACTGCTGCTGTGCAGAAGAAGCAAAAGGGTAAAGTGATTAAGTATTCACAGGGAGGTCAAGCCAGGTTCCTTCGTAAACAAGGATGGCTGTACCGTGAGTCATGAACACCCCTGGGCGAGGTTCAAATGCAGTTCGTCGTTCCCGCAAGCATTATTAGAATGGGGTCATTGTTCAGCATCAGGAGGTCACATGGACAAAAAGAAAACCCAAGGATGTATCCGTGCTGACTTTTTCTGGCCAGGAATGGGACAGGAAATAGACAGGTTTGTGTGTTCCTGCAATGTGTGTCGACATACCACCAATCAGGGGCGTGTCCTTTCTGCGCTGTCTGAATCCACGCCCATAATCTCTGAGTCATGTGAGAGAGAGAGGGCAGTGGTAATGTGGGTGCAGACCTGATGTCTCACCCGTTGGTCCCGCAGGACTTGTTATGTTCAGGGCTCGGACATACATATGTACCGTAGGTTAAGGGGGAAGTTCAAGACCCCCGCAAAGGCAATCCGAGGCTGAGTTTGAATTACCTTGTGGTGCATCCCGAGAATATGCATATTATCCCCATGAGTGTTCACACCCACACTGGGTGTTAAAATGTGACCTGCCTGAGTTTGCCTAGGGAGTCTCATCTTACCAGTATTAGTCATAAGTGTAGGATTATAAACTGGGGCAGTTGTGGCGATCCCAACTGTGGACACCAATGACAAGCCCCTTATTAGTCGTAAGTGTAGGGTTAACAACGGAAAGTCGCAGCGATCCCAACTGTGGACAGTCATGGCAATCCCAACTGTGGACACCGATGACGAGCCCTTTATTAGTCGTAAGCGCAGAATTATAAAAGGGCAGTCGCAGCGATCCTAACTGTGGACACCGATGACGAGCCCTTTATTAGTCGTAAGTGTACAATTATAAACGGGCAGTTGCAGCGATCCCAACTGTGGAGACCGATGACGAGCCCTTTATTAGCCGTAAGTGTAGAATCATAAACTAGGGCAGTCGTGGCGATCCCAACTGTGGACACCGATGACGAGCCCTTAACTGTTAACTAGGCAACACTTTGTTCTCTGGTTAATAGGAATATAGGTTTAACCAGTAAACTACAGGGGTCCTGAGAGATTTGACAATCCGAGGACTACGTTTCCTGGTTAATAATCTACCCAATGAGGAAATAATGGCGACCTTGAATGTACATTAATCCAAGCATAGATTGAGAGAGAATTGTACTAACAGTTTTCCATGTACACCCACTAAAAAAATTATCAGCACTCTTTTAGAGTGATAACATCTGACATATCAGATGAGAGAACTGAAAAGAAATGCCTGAGTTAACGTGCCTGGTTGGTATCCCTGATCTGCTGAGCCTTAGTTACATATTAATAGTGGCATCGGAGGCTTCATAGCACTGCTTACTAAGCAGTTTATTTTTCTTATTAAATATCACTGCCTGTTGCATTGCAAAGAGAGTTCAGTATCAACATAGTTTTCATAAAAATTATAGATGAGGATGTTGATGTGTAATGTGCATAACAAATTGCTATTTAAGAAGTGTTATGAAAGAACTTGATGGCACTGCTCATTCGATGGTCAAATTGTTCAAGCTGAAGCAGTTTTGTAGGGAACACATCCCTCACACTATATACAAATCAAGAACCGTGAGAGGTAAATGCCTATCCTAAAATAAATGAATATGGCTACCAACCACTTCCTCCACAATATACAATTCTCGACTTCAAAGTCCATGCACTGCTACATTCATGTGTCAATCATGTGGTTGATATTACAGTAATACAGTACTCTCATACACACTGTACATACTTTACATGCATTGTTCACTGAGTGTTGTACATACTGGGCAGTTAGGACAATAAAGTTTGCCATCAACCCATTCTTAAAATGCTAATGGTGGTTGTCATTGTATCACAACGTGTAAGAAAATCCTAAGGTGGTAACCTCAGTTTTGAAGGGTGCCAAGCAGACAAAAGGCACTTTGAATTCTATATTATCTAGTGGATAATGCTATGCTGTTTTGAGGCCTTCCTTTGAGCATTATGCCCACTGCTATGAATTATTTGTTATACATGACACAAAGCTACAGTAATTATACTATATCTGGAGAGAGAGAGAGAGAGAGAGAGAGATGGGGGGGATGGAGGGGCACAGAGATTGAGGGAGGGAGGATCTGGTGTACCAATCCTTACAGAGTATTCACGACTTCTGTGCCAGTGATAGCTGTGAAGGGTATTGAAGCAAGGGGTGCCAATAAATATTTTAGTGGGCGTACACAAACTACCACTGACAAATGATGGAACCATCTTTCTAAATCTACCTTTCCCCTGGCATGCTATTTCCAATCATTTGAAAAAATGTGTACCAATCATTACAAAACTGAATTTCAGATGTCCTTGTATGACTTCCTTTGGACAGGACAAAGTACTGTATATATTAAATCATCATCATCAGCATCATCATCTCATCCTGTGTTGCTCCATGAGGAGCGTAGGAACGTGGGGCTAGGAAAGTTGGTCCTGACATTTAAGATGAGAGTGGCACAGAAGTCGTGAATACTCTGTAAGGATTGGTACACCAGATCCTCCCTCCCTCAATCTCTGTGCCCCTCCATCCCCCCCATCTCTCTCTCTCTCTCCAGATATAGTATAATTACTGGAGCTTTGTGTCATGTATAACAAATAATTCATAGCAATGGACATAATGCTCAGTGGGGGTGTGAAAGATAAAAATCGTAGATTATTAGTGGAGAAGGGAGAAAAAGTAAACAGTAGAATAGAACACTTTAATGAACTGTTGAACATAGAGAATGAAAGTAATGCAAGTATAAGTGGCTGGGGAATGGCAGGGAGAAGGAGGGTTGTGAGAAGAGAGGAAGAAATCACCAGGATGGAAGTGGTGGAAGCAATGAACAAAGTTAAAATGGAGAAAGCCCCAGGAATTGATGGAGTGTGTGGTGAAATGCTGAAGCATGGGGGAGAGATAGTAATAGAATGGATGTGGAAGGTGTGCAGATTGGCTTGGGAGGAGGGTAGAGTCCCGGAGGATTGGAAGTCAGGTATAATTATTCCTCTGTACAAAGGAAAAGGGGAAAAAGCAGTGTGTGGTAATCATAGGGGCATTTGCCTTCTCAGTGTAATAGGAAAAATATATGGTAGGATACTTATTGACAGAATTAGGGAAATTACTGAGGAATTAGTTGGAGAAGAACAAGGAGGTTTTAGGAAGGGAAGAGGTTGTGTAGACCAGATATTCATTCTTAGATCCTTAGTGGAAAAGTTTCTACAGAAGGGAAAGAAGTTGTATGCAGCTTTCATGGATCTGGAGAAAGCATATGACAGGGTGGATAGACAAGGTTTGTGGAAGGTATTAAGAATGTATGGAGTGGATGGGAAGTTGTTGAAGGCAGTGAAGAGTATGTATGAGGGTGCTAAGGCTGCAGTGCATGTGGATGGCAAACTGAGTGAATCTTTCCATTTGAAGGTTGGATTGAAACAAGGATGTGTCATGTCTCCATGGTTTTTCAATCTGTATATGGATGGGGTTATAAAAGAGATACAAGGTCGGGCAGTGGATGTGGGAGCGGCCCTGGCGAGAGAGGGCAGTGTTTGGAAACTCCCTGTACTGATGTTTGCAGATGATACTGTGTTGTTGAGTGAAGACGAAGGGGAGCTGCAAGGCTTGGTGGATGAGTTTGGGAGAGTGTGTAAGAAACGGAATCTAAAGGTGAATGTGGGGAAGAGTAAAGTGATGGTCTTTGAGAGAAGTGAAGCCAGTGAGTGTACAGTGAGATTGGATGGGATGGAAATGGAGAATGTGAGTGAATTTAAGTACTTGGGCAGTGTGATGAGTAAGGATGGTAGTCTGGAGGGTGAAGTGCTCGAAAGGGTACAGCAGGGAAGGAAGGTTGCTGGTTCGTTGAAAGCAGCGATAAGAAACAGGGAGGTGAGCATGGAAGTGAAAAAGTTGTTACATGACAGTATTGTGATACCAACTCTGACATATGGAAGTGAAGCTTGGACCCTGTTGGAAGGACAGAAGTCAAGAGTGAGAGCAGTGGAAATGAGTTATTTGAGAGGAGCATGTGGAGTCACATGGAGAGACAGACTAACAAATGAGGAAGAGAAGGGGCGTTGTGGTGTGGTTGAGGACGTGATGGGAAGCATTAGGAGAAACACATTAAGGTGGTTTGGGCACGTGGAGAGGATGGAGAGTGAAAGATTGATGAGGAGAGTGTATGTGAGTGGGGTGGAGGGGGCGAGAGGGAGGGGGAAGCCGAGGATGAGATGGAGGGATGGAGTGGAGAGGTATATGAGAGAGGGAGGTGTGAGTTAGGAGCGTGGTAGTGAAATGACAGGGGACAGAGTGACACGGAGGCGATTTGTTTGTGGCCACCCCGTTCGGGATTGAGGCATCTGGCAATAGATAGATAGACCAGCTTCACTCATCCGTGAGTGGCATTATGTGAGCAATAAACCCCAACCACCCCTTGGATATAAACCGACACAGGTTCAATCTGGTTGGAGCGCCTTAATTACCCACTAAACCACAAGGTGCCATAATTTGGTTAAATGGTTACCACCCAGTGTAGTAAATGGTTTCCTGGTGTACAGCATACCATTTGGCTTGTCACTCAGTGCAGAGCCACCTGCAGACAAAAGGAAGATGAAGGAATGAAGGAAAGTAAGACAGAAGAGGAAGGAAGGAAAGAGGGAAGGAAGAGAGGAAGGGGCAGTCATCTGAGAACAGCACTACATCGAGTGAGTGGATGTTGAGTGCCCCCACCTACCACTTATATATTAAATATAGGACAAATTATATATTAATATAAGACAAATTATATAAGCTTTCTGCTATTATTTCAAAATAAGTCATTAACCGCTTCAATAAGATGAAGTCTAAAATTATATTCTTGCTACCACCGGACAACTGAATTTACCATATTAAATGGTTTCAGCTTTTCAGCACTCACCAGAGAATTAAGATCAGCTGCCTGTGCCCGCAAATCCTCAAACTGTTTGGTGTAGATCTGGGTGGCTCTCTCTCTCTCACTGATCTTATGTTCTCTTTTATCACATTCCTGAAACATCAGTCAAACAAACCTCTTTAAGTCAGCTGCTTCATATGCATGTAACATAAAGTCCTTTGCCAGGAAACCACAGTTTCTACAATATCCATGAAAACAAACTGAAAGAAGTACAGTAAATTCCTAACATGATTTAACCTGGTAAAAGTGTGCTTGCTGCACAGGAGACAGTGTGGCAGCTAAGGCTGTAGGGAATATATTCAATTTTGCCACTAAGAAGAAGGTACAGAATCTAATATACACACACACACACACAAATGGACACACACACACACACACACAAATGCACACACACACACACACACACACACAAATGCACACAAACACACACACACACATAATTTTGAAACTAGAAACTGGGGAGAATGGTAAGAGAGATATGGCAGTGGTATATGTTCCCCCTAAGACGAGAGCATGGAATGACGATGAATACCAGGAGATGTTGTCAGACATGGTTAGTTATCTACAGAAAGTGATTGAGAAAAGCAACAATATAATCCTAATGGGTGACTTTAATTGTAAAGAGGTGAACTGGGAGGAATGGGACTCGGGAGGCAGCGAAGATTCGTGGGCCACTACATTGTTAAATATAGCAATGAATAATGTAATGACACAGTGGGTTAAAGAAGAGACACGATTCAGAGGTGATGACACACCAGCAAGATTAGATTTGCTACTATCCAAAGAACCTGATGTAATTGAATCATTAAATTATCTGTGTCCTATAGGAAAAAGTGATCATGTGGTCACTGAGTTTCAGATGATAATAGGGAACATGGTCCCAAAAGATGAGCTTTATAGGCAAGGAAGATACAACTTTGGGAAAACAAATTTTGCAGAATTAAGAAAATTTTTTGAAAATGCGGACTGGAGAAAATTCAGAGAAACAAGAGAGATACAGAGGAAGTGGGATATCTTTTTAGACCACTATAATTTGGGAGTGGAAAAATATGTGCCAAGAGTAAGTGGGAAAGAAAACAGGAAAAAGGTGTGGTTTAACAGAAGGTGTATAATAGCGAAAAAAGAGAGGGACATGGCATGGAACAAATGGAGAAAGAGAAGTAATATCAGAAAAAAGGAAGAATATAAAAGAACTAGAAATGAATATACAAGAATACGTAGAGAGGAAGAAAGGAACTTTGAAAAAGGTATAATTGACAAATGTAAGGATGAACCCAAATTGTTTTATAGATTTGTTAATGGCAAATTGAAGCAAGGGGAAGGAATCACCAAACTGAAAGTAGAAGGAGAGGTCTACAAGGATGCAGTAATGCAAGCTGAAGTAATGAACAAATGTTTCCAATCGGTTTTCACTAAGGAAAGGGAGTTTGTAGAAGGAGAGGGAATGATTAGAAATGTAGTGATAAAAGATATAAAAGTGGAAGTGCAGGAAGTGTATAAATTACTGGGAGCTCAAGATGTAAGGAAGGCCCCAGGACCGGATGGAATCTCTAACTGGGTACTGAAGGAATGCAGAGAACAACTGGTGGATAAGATTCACAATTTAATTGTGTGCTCCTTG
Source organism: Birgus latro (assembly GCA_018397915.1). Taxonomy (NCBI): domain Eukaryota; kingdom Metazoa; phylum Arthropoda; class Malacostraca; order Decapoda; family Coenobitidae; genus Birgus; species Birgus latro. The sequence continues at coordinate 9,020 of JAGKTI010017934.1, forward strand.
GAAGAGGGGAAAGTGCCTCGGGAATGGAAGAGGGCAAATGTGGTGCCAATCTATAAGGGAGGAAACAAGGAAGAACCCCTGAATTATAGACCAGTGTCCCTAACCAGTATGGTTGCGAAATTGTGCGAGAGAAACCTGAAAGATAGATGGATAATATATCTGGAAGAGATGAATATTTTGACTGAAAGTCAGTTTGGATTCAGAAGTGGAAGGTCATGTGTTTCCAACTTGTTGAGCTTCTACTCAAGGGCGATTGACGTGCTACAGGAGAGAGACGGTTGGGTGGATTGTGTGTACTTAGATCTGGAGAAGGCCTTCGACAATGTACCCCACAAGAGACTATTATGGAAATTAGAGCATATAGGAGGACTTAAGGGAAGCCTCCTGGAATGGATGAGAGACTTTTTGAGTGACAGACAAATGAGGACAGTAATAAAGGACAGAACATCTGGATGGAGGGAAGTAACAAGTGGTGTCCCACAGGGCTCGGTGTTGGCACCAGTAATGTTCTTGATTTATGTAAATGATATGGTAGATGGAGTGAACAGCTATGCAAGCCTGTTTGCTGATGATGCAAAGATCTTGAGAAAGGTAGAGGTTGAAGAGGACTGTAAAATGCTACAGGAGGATCTGGATAGGATATATGATTAGAGCCGGATGTGGGAAATGAAATTCAACGCAAAAAAATGTAAAATATTGGAAATGGGTAAAAGTACCAAGAGGCCATCATTGAATTATTTGATGGGTAATGAACCAATTAGAAAAGCGAGAGAAGAGAAAGATTTGGGAGTGCTGGTCCAGGATAGCTTGTCACCTGAAAAGCACATAAATAAGATAGTGAGAGAGACATATAAACTCTTGACCAATATAAGAGTGGCATTTCATTATATGGATGAGGAGATGATGAAAAAATTGATAGTGGCCATGATCTAGCCCAGGTTAGAATATGCAGCAGTAGTGTGGTCCCCACACAAAAAGAAAGATATAACCAAGATTGAGAGAATACAAAGAACAGCAACCAAGATGGTCCCTAGTCTGGCAGATTTGCCATACAGAGAGAGGCTGGAAAGGCTGGATTTGCCCTCCTTAGAGGAAAGGAGAAAGAGGGGTGACATGATTGCAGTGTTCAGGACCATGATAGGAGTAGATAAAATTGACAGAGAAAATCTGTTTGTGTGGGATGAGAGAGCAACAACAGGACACGGAATGAAACTAAAGAAGCCAAGCTGCTCGAAGGACATCAAGAAATATAGTTTTCCGTATAGATGTATAGACCTGTGGAATAGCCTGGACAAAGAGATCATCCAGTCTAAAAACTTAAATGAGTTTAAGGCAAAATTTGACTTATTGAGAAACAGAGATGGGACCCCACGAGCGTAGCTCATTTCCTGTATATCACAATTAGGTAAATACACACACACACACACACACACATCCATGGGGTCAAGCAATAAGGTCAGGTAGAGGTGGTGATTAGCTGAGATTTCAGGGTGTATGGGGGAAGTGGCTTAGTAAGAAATACTGAACCATAAACCTGCCATATGCCTTGTCTTTTTACTTTTTTTATGAACACCATATCCATAACACAAAATCACCCAATATGTAGCCAATCATTTTCACAAATGTCCCCCAAAAAGGCACAATGTGCAGCCATTCAAATTTAAGTGCAAATTGTCTTTGAAAGTTGCCCAATCTGGTGTAAAATGTGCACACCTGGCAACACTGCTTGTAATCTCAAACATACAGAAATGGCAATGACTGGATGGATGTGTAGTAAGCCCTTGAATTCAAGGCCTGAGGAGCTAGGATTACAATTGAAGAGCTGAGAGGAAATGTGGGGCTGGAGACTACTGATGTTGTGATGAGGGGGGGATAGACTGAGACTGTTTGGGCAAGCTAAGTGGATGGAGGATGATAACTGGGTGCAGAAGGTGAGAAGGGTGAACATCAATAATAGGGCTGCAAGCGGCAGACAGAAAAAAGACCTTGGATGAGGACATAGTGTGATCTCAGGGATGAGACCTGAATAGGGAGGCAGCCAGAGATCGAGTGTGGAAAGCCACCATGAGGTGACCAAAGTCGATGCATGCAAGCACATTGGAGCCTTTATAAACAATACGATACAATACAAGTGATGTACCAACCTCTCCTCACTCCCCTGCTAAACAATGACTGGGTACTGGACATGAGCACCACCACCATTCCTCCTCCTCCTCCATTACACACATATACATGCATAAATTTGAAATTTCTCTTTCATTTTTCTTTTTCACCTGATGCCATTCCTAATATTTACATTAAATATAGAAACATATCATTTAGGCTAACAAATACATGGCAATGAAGAAAGTAACAGGAAGCACATGATCTAACTACCTCTGCCCTCACCTTGACCAAATATTGAACCTGTGACTTCAGTTTTGCTATGACCTCCTCAGCAGATGGTGGCAGCCGACCCAAAGCCATAATCAGGTCATCAAGGGCAGCTGTGGGTGATGTCACCTTCCTTTTGATAGCCGTTTGGTCATTCTGGGTGAGGGGAGGACGGCGTGAGGTTGGGGAGTCGGGGGAGTTTCCAGTCTCTTTCTCTTCCTTTTCCTCCTCCTCCTCTTCTGTCTCCTGAATTTTCTCCTCCTTCCCCTCTTCATCTATCCCTATTTTCTTCCTTTTCCTCTTCTTGGTGATCAAATTGTTATGAAGGACTCTTTCCAGTGATGCTTTCTCTCCTTCCAAGCTATAAACAGAAATACTGATCAGAATGTAAAGCACAGAGCTTAGTCTGCCACAGCTAAACAGTATCATGCTACTCCTATTCCCTACTAAAATATGGTGTAAGTAATATCCAAAGCACACATACACAGTAGGCACGGAAAGTATTGACTTTTTTTGCCAACGTCATTCTTTTTCGCGTTAAGTGAAGTAGAGTCAATACTACCCTCCCCTGTGATGCGAAATGAGCTGATGCTTTTTCAACGGAAGCTGGCAACCCTGCTTGATAGGTTTGGCACCACAGGAGCAGGCTCAGTAATGTTTGGGCAGCCACAGGAGGAGGATTGTCTCTGTGTGTGATGCACCACGAGGGCATGTTTTGACTCAAATAACACAGTTATTTGGTTACCTACCACATTCTCATCATGCCTAAAGTAACCACAAGCAAGGACAAACGTGTGGAAGTGATTACTTTATACAAAGCTGGCCACAAACTCCCATTTATTGCAAATCAGATGTGTTATACTGAGGACAGTGCAGAGACTGGTGAAGCGGTTCAAGGACAGTGGGGAGGTCATTCCTCCCACTCCACTTCCCAAGCCTGGGAGACCTCGTAAGACAACCTTCAGGACCCGTCAGCTGATCTCAAGGCAAGTTAGCAAGGATCCAAGGCTAACAGCATGGGATTTAAAAGAAAAGAACCCACAGTTGCTGGCAGATGTGTCTGTCAGAAGTGTGCAGCAGCTGTTGCATGACGATCTGGGCTACAGATGTTTTTGTGCTCGTAACAAACCACTGCTAACTGCACTTCAGAAGAAAAAGAGAGCAAATTTTTGTAAGAAATATACTGCCTGGAGTGAGGAGCAATGGTAAACTGTGCTTTGGAGTGATGAGTCAACATTTACTGTCACTGGTACCCCTTCATAACGAGTGTACCGCAAACCAGGCAGTGACCCCCTGGATCCTAAGAACACTTCCAAGTTTGTTAAATACCCAGCCTCACTCATGGCTTGGGGCTGCTTTACATATTATGGTGTTGGTAGGTTGGTAATTCTACCTGCAAATGAAAAAGTGAACCAGAACAATTATTTGGAGCTCTTATGTGATGTTTTAAGTGACTCTTTTGATAAAACCAAGGCAAGAGTATTTATGCAAGATTCTGCCCCTGCACATGTTGCAAAGTCAGTGAAACAGTGGCTAACAGACTGTGAGGTTCCCTTTATTCGAGATTGGCCCAGAAACAGCCCAGATATCAATCCCATTGAGAATTTGTGAGCGCACATGAAGCGGCAGCTGCGTAGTATGGACACATCATCTTTGCCTAAACTTGAGGCTGCAGTCAAGCAGCTATGGAGCAGTTTTAGTCCGTCTGTTCTGCAAAACTACGCCATCAGTCTCCCCAGACGCCTTAAGAAGATAATAAAGGTGAAGGGGAATGCCAGTAAATACTAAATTCAATGGTGAGTGTTAATTTATTTGTTTCTCCTTGCTAACCACAAGAATGTTTTCTTTTTTTAAGATGGCGTCAACACTTTCCGCGCCTACTGTATAGAAAGCATTAACAAACAATCATTCACTTGCCATTCAAGCCTTTAACATTCTAAGATCCACCCCAGATGAATGTATTTTCCACTTAAAAAAAATGTGTTTCAAGTTACTAAGTTCCTCTAACACTGTTTGTGGGGTAAAGACCATTCTACTGACTGTGAAGCTGAAAACAAGGGTACAGTACAGTCCTAGGTATGCACTTCTTCACACATATACAAATATCCAGCATTCACTATCAGGACAAAATGCACATCTTACCGGAAGCATTTTTCCTTGAGTGCCTCGAGTTCTGACTGTTGTTGCTGCTGCTGCTGTAGTTGTTGTTGTTGTTGCTGCTGCTGTTTCTGCTTGTGTGTGTAAGGGCTGGCTGCCCCTTCAACCAGCTGACTCACAGCCAAGCTCAACTGACCAATCTGATCCTCAAGGTTTTGGGTTTGAAGGTGGGATGAGTCTGTGTGGCCATGAAAGAAAGAATGAAAAATACATTGTGTACCACCTCTAAAATTTTAATGTCATAACTCTGAGACATCTGATGGTGGCATGGATGAATTCAGAAACCATCACTATACTGTACAAGGCTAAATTTCAAACGTGCTTTTCTATACACTTTATATACCTATATATGCAGTGGTGATTTTAAGGGGGGTGGTCTGGAGTTGGTGCAGTCACCCCTGAAACCTCATTAGCCACCCCTGTGGCCTCACCAAATGTGACAGGTAGTTGGTCAAGTTCAACACAATAAGGTGAGACATATGCTGGTCATTTAACACCACTTTCTGCTTCCTGTTTGTTGGCTAGTTCCTAATCCATATAGTTACTTGTTCACAAATACAGTCGACCCTTGATTCTACAGACCCCGAATTAACAGATTTAGGAAGAAATGGACAATTTCTGCTGGCAGAGAATCACTCCGGACACTGGTCATTTTTTTTTTTTCATTACAGGCACACTCACGATCAGTAATTTCTGCACAGGGGTGCCCCCTTTGTACCCCTGCATACCCAGGGAAGATGGGAAGGGGTGACAAAATGAGTTCCACCCACCTCTACCCCAGCTCCCAACCCTCCCCCACACCCCTACCCCACCCAACCCCTCGCTTGTCAATCTTAACTGGCAGTTACATCTCAAGCTAACTTTATACTCACAGTCACATTACTAATACACAAGCAAAACACTAGGATGTGTAAAAAGTATATACTGTAATATAACTATGAACATGCTGCAGCAAGAAATTAATGCATTATAACATTGACAGTAAAACAAAAATGTTAACAACGGCCATACCAAGCCTAATGCGTTGGGTGCTTGCGTGCGCTTGCAAGCGTACGTGTCTGTGTCTTTGGGTGTCTATGTGTGTGTGTGTGTGTGTGTGTGTGTGTAACTCACCGGGTTGGTCAGCATCACTTGATGGTAGTGATCGTCAGCTTTTACCCTCCCGGAAGGGAGCTGAGAGCTCATATAGTCCGATCTATGGGCAAGGCCGTGACCTTCACACATGCACACACCCATCCCCTTGCTCATGGAGGACAGTAACCACCCACTTGGTCAGTGAAACTTTTCACAACCTGAGCGAGGAGCAAACTCACGTCTACCAGATGGCAAGCGAGAACGCTACCACTGTGCCAGCGAGCGATGTGTGTGTGGTGTATGTGTTTGTCTGTCTGTCAGTTTATGCATGTTTTTGTTTGTTTGTGTGCATGTTTGTGTGTGTATTTATCTAATTGTATTTACCTAATTGTGATACACAGGAAATGAGCTACGCTCATGAGGTCCTATCTCTGTTTCTCAATAAGTCAAATTTTGCCTTAAACTCGTTCAAGTTTTTTGACTGGACGATCTCTTTGTCCAGGCTATTCCATAGGTCTATGCATCTATAAGGAAAGCTATACAGTAATCTCTCTACTATCCGGACGACCACTATCCGGTTACCTCACTATTCGGACATCGTGGGCTGATGGCCGAAACCCCCAAATTGGGAAAAAAAAAAAAAAAAAAAAAAATCCGACCGTGTCAGTCTGAATTTCCCGCGCACGCCAACTAGCTCCCTTCCCGCCCTATCCCCCTCCTCCTAGTTCTGTCTCAACTCCCATGAACAGTGGACAGCTGTCTGATCGTTTGCGGTATTTTCGTTCTTGTTTAAATAATCAAAAGTCACAGTGCTAAGGATTAAGTGTAGTTAAACACTGGATTACCGGACATACTTCAAGAGCAATTATGACCACTGTAAAACCTTAAAGGTGGGGGGAAACAAGGAGTAAACAACAATCATGGACATGTAAGTAAACACTGTCATCTGCTAAATATTTTCCATAATCACTTCTTTAGGAAGGGAAGAGGTTTGTAGACCAGATATTTATTCTTAGATCCTTAGTGGAAAAGTTTCTAGAGAAGGGAAAGAAGTTGTATGCAGCCTTCATTGATCTGGAGAAAGCATATGACATGGTGGATAGACGATGGAGTGGATGGGAAGGTGTTGAAGGCAGTGAAGAGTATGTACGAGGGTGCTAAGGCTGCAGTGTGTGTGGATGGCAAACAAAGTGAATCTTTCCATTTGAAGGTTGGATTGAAACAAAGATGTGTCATGTCTCCCTGGTTGTTCAATCTGTACATGGTTATAAAAGAGATACAAGGTTGGGCAGTGGATGTTGGAGCGGCCCCAGTGAGAGAGGGCAGTGTTTGGAAACTCCCTGTGCTGTTGTTTGCAGATGATACTTGTTGTTGAGCGATGATGAAGGGGAGCTCCAAGGCTTGGTAGATGAGTTTGGGAGAGTGTGTAAGAAACGGAATCTAGAGGTGAATGTAGGGAAGAGTAAAGTGATGGTCTTTGAGAGAAGTGAAGCTAGTGAACGTACAATGAGATCGGATGGGAAGGATATGGAGAATGTGAGTGAATTTAAGTACTTGGGCAGTGTGATGAGTAAGGATGGAAGTCTGGAGGGTGAAGTGCTCGAAAGGGTGCAGCAGGGAAGGAAGGTTGCTGGTTCGTTGAAAGCAGTGATAAGAAACAGGGAGGTGAGCATGGAAGTGAAAAAGTTGTTACATGACAGTATTGTGATACCAGCTCTAACGTATGGAAGTGTAGCTTGGACCCTGTTGGAAGGACAGAAGTCAAGAGTGAGAGCAGTGGAAATGAGTTATTTGAGGGGAGCATGTGGAGTCACATAGAGAGACAGACTAACAAATGAGGAAGTGAAGGAGCGTTGTGGTGTGGTTGTGGATGTGATGGGAAGCATTAGGAGAAACACGTTAAGGTGGTTTGGGGATGTGGAGAGGATGGAGAGTGAAAGACTGACGAGGAGAGTGTATGTGAGTGAGGTGGAGGGGGCGAGGGGGAGGGGGAGGCCGAGGATGAGATGGAGGGATGGAGTGGAGAGGTACATGAGAGAGGGGTGTGTGAACTGGGAGCAGGGCAGTGAAATGGCGGGGGACAGAGCAACATGGAGGCGATTTGTTTGTGGCCACCCCGTGCAGGATTGAGGCATCTGACAATAGATAGATAGATAGACTTCTAAATCCTCATTCACTTGTTACATTTTATTTACTCCATGCTTTGTGTCCCATATTTGAGTGCACAGGCTGTGAAAGAGGTGATTTTCTCAGTGATTACCATGTCTCTTCCTTACGTTCATTATGTAGTCAGCTGGCGAACACCCCTGCCTTACTCACCTCAAAATCATCATTTTTGGGTTAAAATTCGATTAATTCATGCTTTGTGCCCATTATTTATGTGAATGGGGTCTTAAATAAGTGCTATGCATGTCCGGTAGGGAGGTATGTAGGTGGTTTTCTGATTTAGGTTAGGTTAGGTTAGGTTAGGGTCAAGAATGACCAGTGCTGTTGGTGAACAGTGAACACCTTTGCCATACCTAACTCTTTTTCTGGTAACCATTTATTTATTTGATGCTTTGTATCCCATATTTTAGTGCATAAGATGTGAGAAACGATGATTTTCATAGTGACTGCCACGTCCGATACTTACTTACACTAACCGCCAGCTCGTGAACACCCCTGCGTTACTCACCTCAAATTCATCATTTCTGGGTTAAAATTCTATTAATTCATGCTTTGTGCCAATTATTTATGTGAATAGGGTCTTAAATAAGTGCTATGCATGTCCGGTAGGGAGGTAGGTAGGAGGTTTTCTGATTTAGGTTAGGTTAGGTTAGGGTCAAGAATGTCCGGTGCAGTTGGTGAACAGTGAACACCTTTGCCATAACTAACTCTTTTTCTGGTAACAGTTTATTTATATGATGCTTTGTATCCCATATTTTAGTGCATAAGATGTGAGAAATGATTATTTTCATTGTGACTGCCATGTCCGATACTTATTTACACTAAGCAGCCAACTCATGAACATCTATGCCTTACTTATCTCAAAATCATCATTTTTGGGTTAAAATTAATGAATTCATGCTTTCTGTCCATTATTTAATGCATATGGTGTGAGAAAGGGTGATTTTCATAGTGATTTCCATGTCTGATACTTACTTACACTTGCTGGCAAGTTGTGAACACCAATGCCTTACTCACCTCTAAATCATCATTTTTTGGTTAAAATTCGGTTAAATCATGCTTTGTGTGCATTATTTATGTGAAAGGGGACTTAAATAAGTGCTATGCATGTCTGGTAGGGAGGTAGGTAGGTGGTTTTCTGATTTCGGTTAGGTTAGGTTAGGGTCATGAATGACCAGTGCTGGAGCTACATATCCATAATGCTGAAAGCCTGTCACCACACATACAACAAGCAGAGTATTGGTACATTTGAGATCACCATATGACAACCATCATACCTGACTCAGGATAACGTGAGCCATATCACTTTTAATGTCCCATT
>JAGKTI010017935.1:0-18109 GCA_018397915.1 Birgus latro
TCCCATTCTCTCACACTCTCACCTCGCCATTTAGTTTCAGTTATTCCACATATATCCACTTTCGCACTCTCAAGCACCTGTACAATCTCTCTCTCTTTCACCTCATCATTCATACCCCTCACATTCCAGGTCGCAATCTTAATCTCATCCTTTGTCCATTCCTTTGTCGTCAACTTTTGGTCAGTCCTGGTCCGAGGCTTCCTGTTTGTATTTTTAGTTAGTTGTTTTTACGGGGTGGGGCACTAACCCACCACCAACCCTTTTAGTCGCCTCTTACGACAAGCAGGGATACTGGGGGAGAATTCTTGAAAACCCCCCTACCCCCAGGGGGTAAAACCCCCCTACCCCCAGGGGGGGTATATATATACACAGTATAATGTAAACAACAAGAACAGACTGCATCAAAATACTGGGATATGCAAAGACAAACAAATAATACATGCTGGTTTTAAAAGTAAAAACCTCTGTTTGCTAGTTCATAGGGTATAGTGTCTTTTGTGCTATACAGTCCCTGGCAGGTCTCTGACAGGCTTTCTGAACTTTAATTTGCTCATCATCTTCAGTAATAATACATCAGCCATGGGATCTAGTTTCTCAAGAGCCTATTTTCAGCATGGTTTTGTGGGTGCAGTAGTGGTGCATACCACTGGTACATTACACTGTTCAAATGTATACCTACCAAGTCATATTATATACCCATGAAAAGAAATGCAAAGTGAAGGAAGTGTGAAGATGGGAATGTCACTGTCCTCATCATCAGTATGTCACACTGACTGTAGGATGCTCTCCCTGTTTTTTCTCAGCCTTAACTGTTGATTCATTCAGGTTCAGGCTATGAGTAACGTCCATTACTCTCTCTTTCTCAGTGACTTTGCAAAACATCCCATTTTTGTGCAAGGGATAGATATATGAGTACTTGCTTGCATCTACTGGTAGGGGTGGAAAGTTGGATGACAGAGGAAACCTTACCATATCACAAACACTAACAACCATGCACAGTGGACTGATTACACAGGATGAAAATGAGTGCCCAATCAAGGAGCTACATGTAACTGGAGAGAGGTGAAAAGATTAGTGAGAGTGTGAAGAGAGCAGATAAGGAGCTTATGAGAAATTTGAGTGTAAAATGGGGGGAATGTAAGAAACTGTTTTGGAAGGAGGTTAAGAGGGTATGACAAGAGTAATAAGGGAACAGCAGAGGAGTAAAAAGTAAAAAGGTAGAATGCTGGTGGAGAAGGGGGACAAGTTAGAAAATGGAGAGAACACTTTAAAGAAATGTTGAAAATTGAGAATGAAAGTTGCACAAGTATATGTGACCAGGGAATGGCTGGGAGAAGAAGAGAGGCGAGTGGGGGGGAAGGGATCATTAAAAAGAAAGTATCAGAAGCAGTAAGGAAAGTCAAAGTGGAGAAAACCCAAGGAAATGATGAAGTGTGCAATGAAATGTTGAAATACAGGGGAAAGATAGTTATACAATGGTTATGGAAGATGTGCAGAAAGGCAGGGTTATAACTGCTTCCCTATACCAAAGAACAGGGGAAAGAAAAGTGTGTGACAATCAGAGGGGTATTGCCTTCTCAGTGTAAGAGGAAAAATATACAGTAGGATATTAGCCATAAATTTAAGGTAATAATCAAGGTACAATACTAGTTGGAGAGGAAGAAGGGGGTTTTAATGAGGCCTGTTCAACAGGAAACCAAACATTTTAAATAACCCACCAACTAGCTGGCGTAACATGATCATAAAGGGAGCACTGTGTAGGGGCAACTTTGAGCTTTAGTCTAACACCAGCCGCATCACGTCATGTTACGTAGTCGCTGAGGTACAAGCACTTGAGTGACCATGTGTTTAGCGCACTTGGTACATTTTTTTCTATCTCTTCTCTCATCTGAAACTGCTGACCTTTCAGGATGGATTTCAACTTTGGGAACAAAAGAAATAGTCCACACGGGCCAAATCTGGACAGTAAGGCGGCAGGGGGATGATTGTCATCTCAGGCAACATGTGAGCAGGTGCACTGGCATGGTGCAGTATCCAGGCTTTATTTGTCCATGCCTCAGGCATCTTCCTTTGCACTGTCTCCTTCAAACACTTCAGAACATTTGCATAGAACTCTTTATTGACTGTCTGACCTCGTGGAACAAACTCATGATGAATAACACCCTTCCAATAAAATAAGATGATTAACATCATCTTCACATTTAAGTGACTCAGATGTGCTTTTTTAGGGTGTGGTGAAAATGTTCCAACTCATTGCAATGACTGCCTCTTTGTTATGACATCATAGTCATACACCTATGTAAAAGCTTTTCACAATTTGAAACAGAATTTCATGCAAAACATGTTGCTCTTCAAAATCCTTCAATGTTCAACTTGCAACAAAAATGCCATGTGTAGTAAACACACATTCACCCAAGTGCTGTAGTATGTGTATCTAAATGACTAAGTGATGTGACGTGATGCGGATGGTGTTAGACTAAAGCCCAAAGTTGCCACTACATAACACTTCTGATGCAAGCACACTATGACAGCTCATTGGTGAGCTATTTAAAAAAATTGGTTTCTTTTTGGAGAGATCTTGTAGACTGATATTCGTTGTAAGAAGTTTAGTGGAACAGTATCTAAAGAAGGGAAAGAAGTTGCCTACTGCCTTCATGGATCTGGAGAAAGCATAAGACAGTAAACAGACAGGAAATATAGAAGGTTTTAAAAAATATATAGAGTACACAGAAAGTAGCTGAATGCTGTGAAGAGTATGTATGATGGCATAGGGCTGCAGTGCAAGTGATGTTGAATGAAGTGATTTCTTTGACCTGAGTGTTGGGTTGAAGCAAGGGTGTGTCTTGTCTCTGCGACTGTTCACTTTGTACATGGATGGAAATATATAAGAGATGGTAGGGTAGTGGATTTTGGAGTGTCAATAATGAGTGAGGGTAGGGTGTGGAAACTTCCTGTACCTTTGCATGCTGATGATACTGTATTGTTTACTGAAGTTAAATGTGAGCTGCAAGGGTTGGTGAATGAGTTTGGGAGTGTATATGGGAATCAAAATTTAAAGCTGAATGTAGACAAAAGTTATGGTATCTGAAGGAAATGAAGTCACAACATGCACAGTGAGGTTAGATGGAGAGGAAATGGAGAATGTGAGTGAATTCAAGCACTCTGGTGGTGTAATGAGTAAGGTTGGAACATTAGAGGATGAAGTGCTTGAGTGCAGCAGAGCAGAAAGGTTGCTGGTTTACTGAAAGCAGTGGTTAGGAATAAGGAGGTGAGCATGAAAGTAAAAAAAGTCACCACATGACAGTATTTTGATCCCCCATTCCAGCATATGGAAGTGAAGCTTGAACCCTACTGGATAGACACATGTCTAGAGTAAGAGCAGTGAAAGGGAGTTATCTGAGATGAGCATATTGCATTACATGGAGAGACAGACAGACAAATGAGGAAGTAAAGAAGCATTGTGTTGTTGATGTGAATGTAATTAAAAGCATTAAGAGAAATACTCTGAGATGATCTGGCAATGTGGAGAGGGTGGAGAATGAGAGACTGACTAGAGGAGTGTATAATGAGGCGGAAGTGGAAAGGAAGGTGAGATCAAGGATTAGATGGAGGGATGAAATGAAGAGACAAATTGGGGAGGGTGCGCGTGAACTGGAGAGAGGGCAACCAAATGGCAGGGGATAGAGCAACATGGAGGCAATTTGTCACCACCCCTTATGGAATTAAAGTATCTGGTAATAGATAAGTATTTAGCACCAGCAGCCTTGTAATTTGTTTCAGATATACAGTATTTACTTGTGTATGGAATTTGACTTATGAATGGCGAGTGCTATGCTATCATAATTGTTGGTGTGGAAAAACCAATATTTGGCACATATGATCACACCAGTTTGCTTTTGCGCATGTTTACTTGTTAAACAAGAGATACCTGTGTTCCGTACATTCTAACCAAAACAAAGGCAACTCCCCTGACTCAGGCCAAGTGTGGTCACTTAGCTAATTACATTTCCTGTACATTCTTATGTCATCTGCTAGGTCCAATGGTGTTGATGATGGAAGACATTGCTTATGAGGTGAGCTCTGGATATGTTGTGCTTGTCAAGGGCAAGGCAAAATCCCAAACTGTTTGTGTATGTATTTACCTATTTGTAGTTTACAGGAATTGAGCTAAGCTCGTGTTGTCCTGTCTCCATATCAACATTCATCTAATCTAGTTTTAAATACATGAATGTTTTTCACCTGCACCACCTCTCCGTCTAAGTCATTCCAAATACTTATGCTTCTCTTCGGGAAACTGAACCTTTTGAAATCATTAAGACATCCACTTCTCAACTTGAAGCCATGACCTCCTGTTCTTCCATCACCCAACACAAAAAGATCCTCTCTATCCACCCTTCCCAATTCTCTTACATTTCTAAATATCGTGATCAAGTCACCTCTATCCCTTCTCTCACACAGTGCTGGTAACTTCAGTTTTTCCAAACTCTCCTCATAGGTGAGTTCCCTTGAACATCATATCATCCTCGTTGCCATCCGTTGAACCCTCTCTAGTTTATCAATATGCTTATTCAAATGAGGTGACCATACCACAGCCACATACTCTATTGATCTTATCATGGTCACTATCAACTTCCTTGACATTTCCTCATCCATATACAGTAAGACCTCACTATAACGGACTAATTGGGGCTCAGGCCAGTCCGAAATATGTGATTTTCCGATAAAAGCGACATCCAGACTTACCCCTGCTAATCCGGACTTTTTCCGATATATCAGACATCCATTGCAGTATTGTAATGTGTTATACCTTCACTACACTAATCAAATGGTATAATAATACTGTACTGTGCACTGAAAAACATGTCTTTTACTTGTCTTATTGTGGTGAACATAGCTGAAATTGTCAGGCAGTCCGGACTGCTTTCTGGCTATATCGGACTTTTTCCGATTTATAGGAATTTAGTCCGTTAGCTCCTCGAGTCCGATAAAAGCGAATTCCAGTCTACTGAAGTCCGTTATATCGAGGTTTTACTGTAATTAAAAGCCACTCTCATGTTAGTCAGTAATCTATAAGTTCTCCCAATGATTTTGTTTATATGCTTTACTGGTGACAAGTCATCCTGAATAATCACTCCTAAGTCTTTTTCATCCTTTCTTTTACTAATTATCTCATTGCCCATTTTATATGTCCAGTGCAGTCTTCTTTCACTTATTCCCATTTCTAATACATGACACTTCTTGCCATTAAAATCCATTTTCCAAGTCTGGCTCCAGCTGTGGAGTTTGTCCAAGTCCTCTTGCAGTTCTTTACAACTATCAATACATTTAATATGTTTCATGATTTTAGCATCATCTCCAAACATACTCATGTAACTATTCAAACCCTCTGGCAAATCATTTACATATATCAGAAACATTACTGGGGCCAGGACAGAGCCCTGGGGTACTCCACTAGTCACATTTCTCCATTGTGAAACCTTGTCTCTTATAACTGTTCTCATCTGCCTTCCTATCAAATAATCTTGCATCCACTTTAATAGTTTCCCATGCACCTCTCCAAAGGTCTTCAACTTCCACAGCAGTCTCCCATAGGGCACCCTGTCAAATGCCTTCTTGAGATCCAGATAGACACAGTCTGCCCATCCCTCTCTCTCCTGTATGACATCTATTACCCTACTGTAGAAACTTAATAGGTTAGTAACACATGATCTTCCTTCCCTAAAACCAAACTGTCTTGGTGTTATCACTTCATTTTCTTCTAAATGCTTTATCCATCTTTTTCTAATAAATTTCTCACAGACTTTACAAACAATACTAGTAAGTGACACAAGTCTGTAATTAAGTGGATCCCCCTATCTCCTCCCTTGAAGATTGGCACAATATTTGCTCTTTTCCAATCTTTAGGTAACTGTCCATTTTCCAGCGAGGTCTTGATGATGACATAAACTGGCCACACTAACTGGTCTCCAAATTCCTTGAGGATCCATCCAGCCACACCATCTGGTCCCACTGCTTTTCTCACATCCAAATCCCTCATCAGCTGTAGCACCTCATTCATGTCAACTGCAATTTCTGCAACTCCTGTCAGCCTGGGTTCCAATTCAGGCTTCCTAAATTCCTCTTCCAAAACATAAACTGACTGCAGCTTGTTGTTCATTATTTCACACAGTTCTTCATCTCTTTCGTATGCTTCATGTGTGTGCGTATGTGTGTGTGTGTGTGTGTGTGTGTGTGTGTGTGTGTGTGTGTGTGTGTGTGTGTGAGTGTGTGTGTGTGTATTTACCTAATTGTGATATACAGGAAATGAGCTACGCTCATGGGGTCCCGTCTCTGTTTCTCAGTGAGTCAAATTTTGCCTTAAACTCGTTTAAGTTTTTTGACCGGACAATCTCTTTATCCAGGCTATTCCACAGGTCTATGCATCTATAAGGAAAACTATATTTCTTGATGTCCTTCAAGCAGCTTGGCTTCTTTAGTTTCATTCCGTGTCCCCTTGTTACCCACTCATCCCACACAAATAGATTTTCTCTGTCAATTTTATCTACTCCTATCATGGTCCTGAACACTGCAATCATGTCGCCCCTCTCTCTCCTTTGCTCTAAGGAAGGCAAATCCAGCCTTTCCAGCCTCTCTCTGTATGACAAATCTGCCAGACTGGGGACCATCTTTGATACTGTTCTTTGTATTCTCTCAATCTTGGTTATATCTTCCTTTTTGTGTGGGGACCACACTATTGCCGCATATCCTAACCTAGAGCGGATCATGGACACTATCAATTTTTTCATCATCTCCTCATCCAGGTAATGAAATGCCACTCTTATATTGGTCAAGAGTTTATATGTCTCTCTAACTATCTTATTTGTGCTTCTCAGGTGACAAACTATCATGGACCAGCACTCCTAAATCTTTCTCTTCTCTCACTTTTCTAATTGGTTCATTACCCATCAAATAATTCAGTGATGGCCTCTTGGTGCTTTTACCCATTTCCAATATTTTACATTTTTTTGCGTTGAATTTAATTTCCCACATCCGGCTCCAATCATGTACCCTATCCAGATCCCCCTGCAGCATTTTACAGTCCTCCTCAACCTCTACCTTCCTCAAGATCTTTGCATCATCAGCAAACAGACTTGCATAACTGTTCACTTCATCTACCATATCATTTATGTAAATCAGGAACATTACTGGTGCCAACACCGAGCCCTGCGGGACACCACTTGTTACTTCTCTCCATCCAGAAGTCCTGTCCTTTATTACTGTCCTCATTTGTCTGTCTCTCAAACTGTCTCTCATCCATTCCAGGAGGTTACCCTTCAGTCCTACTATATGCTCTAATTTCCACATTAGTCTCTTGTGAGGTACCTTTTTGAAGGCCTTCTCCAGGTCTAAATACACACAATCCACCCAACCGTCTCTCTCCTGTTGCACATCAATCGCTCTTGAGTAAAAGCTTAACAAGTTGGAAACACATGATCGTCCACTTCTGAATCCAAATTGACTTTCAGTCAAAATATTCATCTCTTCCAGATACTTTATCCATCTATCTTTCAGGATCCTCTCACAGAATTTTGCAACCATGCTGGTTAGGGACACTGGTCTATAGTTCAGGGGCTCTTCCTTGTTTCCTCTCTTATCAATTGGTACCACATTTGCTCTCTTCCATTCCTGAGGAACTTTCCCCTCTTCCAGAGAACTCACAATTAAACTGTGAATCTTATCCGCCAGTTGTTCTTTGCATTCCATCAGTACCCAATTAGAAATTCCATCCGGTCCTGGGGCTTTCCTTACATCCTGAGTTTCCAGTAATTTATACACTTCCTGGACTTCCACTTTTATCTTTTATCACTACATTCCTAATCACTCCCTCCCCCTCCACAAACTCCCCTTCATTAGTGAAAACCGACTGGAAACATTTGTTCATTATTTCAGTTTGCATTACCGCATCTTTATAGACCTCTCCTTCTACTTTCAGTTTGGTGATTCCTTCCTTTTGTTTCAATTTGCCATTGACAAATCTATAAAACAATTTGGGTTCATCCTTACATTTGTCGATTATACCTTTATCAAAGTTCCTTTCTTCCTTTCTACGTATTCTTGTATATTCATTTCTACCTCTTTTATATTCTTCCTTTGTTCTGTTATTACCTCTCTTTCTCCATTTGTTCCATGCCATGTCCCTCTCTTTTTTCGCTATCATACATCTTCTATTAAATCACTCCTTTTTCCTGTTTTCTTTCCCACTTACTCTGGGAACATATTTTTCCACTCCTGAAATATTGAAGTCTAGAAAGATATCCCACTTCCTGTGAATCTCTTTTGTTGTTTCTCTGAATATTCTCCAATCTGCATTTTGAAAAAATTTCCTCAATTCTATAAAATTTGCTTTCCCAAAGTTATATCTTCCCTGCCTATAAAGCTCGTCTCTTGGCAACACGTTCCCTATTACCATCTGGAACTCAATGACCACATGATTACTTTCTCCTATAGGGGACAGATATTTCAAAGATTCAATTACGTCAGTTTATTTAGTTAGCAGTAAATCTAACCTTGCCGGTGTGTCATCACCTCAGAATCGTGTCTCTTCTTTGACCCACTGTGTCATTACATTATTAATTACTATGTTAACAATTTAGTGTCCCACGAATCTTCGCTGCCTCCTGAGTCCCATTCCTCCCAGTTCACCTCTTCACAATTAAAATCACCCATTAGAATTATATTGTTGCTTTTCTCAATCACTTCCTTTAGATAACTAACCATGCCTGACAACATCTCCTGGTACTCATCATCAATCCATGCTCTTGTCTTAGGTGGAACATAAACTACAGCCATATCTCTCTTACAGTTTTCTCCAGTTTCTAATTTCATGTTTATCACTTCAGCCCTACCCTATCCCATTTCCACAGAATCTACACTTATGTTGTTCTTCACTGCTATCATCACTCCTCCTCCCGTTTTATCTTTTCTGTCTCTTCTCCACAGTTTGTACTTACCATCTCCCATATGGATATCAATATCCTCACTTAATTTGGTCTCTACAAAGCACATAACATCAGGTTCATGTCCCCTCAAAAAATCGTTGATTTCTAACCTTGCCGATATTAGATCATCAATATTAGTGTACGCCACTTTCAAACTTTTTTCACTACAGTATTACTTATACCTTCTTCTCTCCGTCGGTACCACTTCATCAATTTCTGGTCCATAACTCTCCAATAAAACGCTGTCTTCTCTTATCCATTCTCTGTTTGTTTTTTGCCTTTGCTTCCTTTAGTAACTCCTTTATTTTAGCTCTTTCTTCCTCATTTGCATCTCTCCTTTTCCAAACATTTTTAAACCCCCCTTTGTCTGACAATTTCCATGCCCTACTGATGATTTCATTTACTATTACCTGGGACTTAAACTTTACCTTCAATGGCCTCACCCCTCCTTCCTCATACTTACCTAACCTATACACTTCTTCAATCTCTTCATGTGTGTGTGTGTGTGTGTGTGTGTGTGTGTGTGTGTGTGTGTGTGTGTATTTACCTAATTGTGATATACAGGAAATGAGCTACGCTAGTTGGGTCCCGTCTCTGTTTCTCTATCTATCTATCTATTGCCAGACGCCTCAATCCTGCACGGGGTGGCCACAAACAAATCGCCTCCATGTCGCTCTGTCCCCTGCCATTTCACTACCCCACTTCCAACTCTCACCCTCCTCTCTGATATACCTCTCCCCTCCATCTCATCCTTGGCCTCCCCCTCCCTCTCGCCCCCTCCACCTCACTCACATACACTCTCCTCGTCAGTCTTTCACTCTCCATCCTCTCCACATGCCCAAACCACCTTAACGTGTTTCTCCTAACGCTTCCTTTCACATCCACAACCACACCACAATGCTCCTTAACTTCCTCATTTTTAGTCTATCTCTCCATGTGACTCCACATGCTCCTCTCAAATAACTCATTTCCATTGCTTTCACTCTTGACTTCTGTCCTTCCAATAGGGTCCAAGCTTCACTTCCATATGTTAAAGTTGGTATCACAATACTGTCACGTAACAACTTTTTCACTTCCAAGCTCACTTCCATGTTTCTTATCACTGCTTTCAAGGAACCAGCAACCTTCCTTCCCTGCTGCACCCTTTCAAGCACTACACCCTCCAGACTTCCAACCTTACTCATCACACTACCCAAGTACTTAAATGCACTCACATTCTCCATATCCTCCCCATCCAATCTCACTGTACAGTCACTGGCTTCACTTCTCTCGAAGACCATCATTTTACTCTTCCCTACATTCACCTTTAGATTCCGTTTCTTACACACTCTCCCAAACTCATCTACCAAGCCTTGCAGCTCCCCTTCGTCTTCGCTCAACAACACAGTATCATCTGCAAACAGCAGTACAGGGAGTTTCCACACTGCCCTCTCTCACTAGGGCCGCTCCAACATCCACTGCCTGACCTTGTATCTCTTTTATAACCCCATCCATGTACAGGTTGAACAACCATGGAGACATGACACATCCTTGTTTCAATCCAACCTTCAAATGGAAAGATTCACTCAGTTTGCCATCCACACACATTGCAGCCATAGCACCCTCATACATACTCTTCATTGCCTTCAACAACTTCCCAGCCACTCCATATATTATTAATACTTTCTACAATCCTTGTCTATCCACCCTGTCAAATGCTTTCTCCAGATCCATGAAGGCTGCATACAATTTCTTTCCCCTTTCTAGAAACTTTTCCACTAAGGATCTAAGAATGAATATCTGGTCTACACAACCTCTTCCTTTCCTAAAACCTCCCTGTTCTTCTCCAACTAATTCCTCTGTTATTTCCCTAACTCTGTCAATAAGTATCCTACCATATACTTTTCCTATTACACTGAGAAGGCAAATGCCCCTATGATTACCACACACTGCTTTTTCCCCTTTTTCTTTGTACAGAGGAATAATTATATCTGACTTCCAATCCTCCGGGACTCTACCCTCCTCCCAAGCCAATCTGCACACCTTCCACATCCATTCTGTTACTATCTCTCCTCCATGCTTCAGCATTTCACCACACACTCCATCAATTCCTGGGGGTTTCCCCATTTTAACTTTCTTCATTGCTTCCACCACTTCCATCCTACTGATTTCTTCCTCTCTTCTCACAATCCTCCTTCTCCCTGCCATTCCCCAGCCACTTATACTTGCATTACTTTCATTCTCTATGTTCAACAGTTCATTAAATTGTTCTCTCCATCTGTTTACTTTTTCTCCCTTCACTAGTAATCTACCATTTTTATCTTTAACACCCACACTGACTTCGTTGGCACCCTGTCTAGCTCTCTTTACCTCCTTTCAGAACATTTTCTTAAATTCCCTCCACTTTGCACTCAAATTCCTTCCAAATTCCTCATCCACTCTCTTCTTACTCTCTCTTACTAATCTTTTCACCTCTCTCCTCCTCTCTACATATAACTGTCTCGTCTGTCTCTCAGCTTCATCGATGCCCCTGTTCCTCATCCACTCATTATATGCTTTCTTCTTTTGTGCCACAGCCTCTCTCACCTCTTCAGTCCACCATGCTGTTCCCTGAACCCCCTTTCGTCTTCTTTTCACCCCACACACCACCTCACATGCTGCACAGTTTTCTTCTGGGAATATCTTGCACACACCTTCCACGTCCCCATCTGCTCCAATCTATATTTACCGAATCGCTCCTCCACTTCCCTTTTATATTCAGCCTTTATTCCATCTTCTTGTAACTTTTCTACCCTCCTTGTAAGAACTGCTTCCTCCTGTCCTTCCCTTCTTCTCTTCCTCCATCTTGTTTGGATTCTGATTCTGGCCACCACCAAGTGGTGGTCAGAAAGTCCACTCCCCCAACCTCTATATACTCTTGCATCCATTACACATCTTCTCATCCTTTCATCCACACATACATAGTCAATCATTGACTTCCATTCATTCATTCCACCGTCCACCCTTCTGACCACTCGCCATGTTTCTCAGTAAGTCAAATTTTGCCTTAAGCTCGTTTAAGTTTTTAGACTGTGTGTAGTACAACCTCTGTAATTCAGTAAATACAGTACCATACATCATCAAATCTTTTATCGGCTCACCAGGAAAGTGGGGACCAAGGGATAAGCTTATCAGTCCAGACATTTGAAGTGAGTCACCTCCCTCCCTGGTAGCACTGTGGAAGCACTAAACTCTAATTACCCCAGGATGAAACAACAAAATAAACTTCCAAACAATTAATCAACTCTGCCCTCACTATAATGCAGCTTCTCACCCTACCACACAATGCTCATCTCATGCTCCTCATCCTCACAACACAGACAAGCTTCACTTAATCTTAAAAAAATATCTGGGAGCATTCAGCTAAGGTGGCCAGTTTCCTACTGTCCACCACTGCATTTCCCCAAAAGCCTGCATCACTTTAGCAATGACATTCATTCATCATCTAATCCTCTATTGCCCCATGGGCAGTGTAGGAGCCCGGGGCTAGGCAAGTTGGTCCTGGCATTTAAGATGATAGTGACCAGCCTCACTCATCCCTGAGTGGCATTGCATGAGCAATAAACCCCAACCATCCCCTGGATACAAACCTGCACGGGCTCCATCCGACTGGAGCACCTTAATTACCCACTAAACCACCAGGCGCCATAATCTGGTTATATGGTCACCACCCAGTGTACTAAATGGTTTCCTGGTGTATAGGAAACCATTTGGCTTGTCACTCAGTGTACAGTCACCCACTGACAGAATGAAGAGGAATGATGAAGGAAAGAAAGACAAAAGAGGAAGGAAGGAAAGAAGAAGGGAAGAGAGGAAAGGGAAGTCATCCGAGAGCAGCATTACACTGAGTGAGTGGATGGTGAGTCCCCCCACCTACAATTTGATCAAATGGCTGTAAGAGCACAACAGCACTTCACCTAAACTTTGACCATGAATCAAAACCTTGAACTCTCATCAAACTCCACTAAAAACATATCACTCTTCCCATCCCACCACACAGTGTATGTGCCATGTCTGATTTAAATCAGATCAGGCATTCAAAGAGGCAACAATGGACCCTGACCTTTGACTTTGTCCCATGATGACAATTTTTGATAAATCTGCAACAAAAGTGAATAACTTCTTCTCCAATCCTCACACAATGTATGTGCCAAGTATGATTCATATTATATGGCTTTCATGAGATATCTTGTTACCATGCATACACAGATACACAGCCTACATAGAAACTGACTTGATCACAATACCTACATCTTCAGTGTCGCTAACAAATACTGCAACAGCAAGTCTAAATCATTTATGAATCTATGCTTTGTATTCTGTTCAGCTTACACAACCCATTGCTACCAAGCATAAAAACATGAGTAATTTTGCAACAGGAATATGCTCCACAGGCAGGATTGGATGATGCAGAGAAGGATAGATTTTGGGATGATTTAAAACGTGTAGTAGGTGGTATGGGCGATGATGAGGTAGTGGTTCTGGGAAAGGATTTAAATGGTCATGTGGGTGAAGCAGCTCAAGATTATGAAGGAGTCCATGGGGGATGTGCATATGGTGTGGGGAATGTGGAAGGGGAGAGAATACTTGAGTTTGGGGAGGCTATGGACATGATTGTGTGCAACACACATTTTTGAATAACAATGAGTCGTTTGATTACGAACGAGTCCGGGGGAAATAGCAGTCAGATAGATTATTTCCTGGTCAGGAGGGTTGATAGGAGGTTAGTGAGGGATGTTAAAGTTATAGGAAGCGCAAAGTGCGTGCAGCAGCACAAACTATTGATTTGTGACATGGTGCTTAAAGAACGAGTGATGGGAAGAAGGACATATGTACCTAGGAGGAAAATATGGAAGCTGGGAAACCAATCAGTATGGGATGCCTTTTATAGTGAGATGAGGAGAGTGGTGGCGGAACAGGGAGCCGTAGATAGAGGCGTTAATGAACAGTATAGAGCACTTAAGAACAACTTCTTGAGAGTTACCGATGCGATAAGTGGTTGGACAAGAGGCTCATCAAGACATAAAGTAACTTGGTGGAGGGATGTGGGTGTAGAAGCCACAGTTAAGGAGAAAAGAAGGCTTTTCCGGGAATGGAAGAAGGGTGGTAACAGGGAGGAGTACTTGGCTGCCAAGCGCAGGGCTAGAAGAGAGGTATGCAGGGCGAAGTCTGAGTCACAGAGACTTTTGCTTGATAATCTAAATCATGGGGAAAGAAAAAATACAATTTTTAGGGTGGCAAATCAGGGGAAGAGGGATAATCGGGATATTGTAGGTGAGCAGTGTGTGAAGAATGATGAAGGAAGGGTAGTGGTGAACAGTGGGGATATTAAAGATGCATGGAGAGAGCATTATAGTTAGTTGATGAATGAGGAGTTTGACTGGGATGGGGAAGGTTTGGAGCCAGCAGATCCAGTGTTTGGCCCTTGGCCTTTGATTGGCGCTGCTACTGTGAGTGAGGCAATAGGCAGGATGCGGGTGGGGAAGGCAGCAGGTGTGTCTGGGTTGACTGCCGAAATGTTGATGGCCTTAGGAGATACTGGGGTGAGGTTAGTCACTGACCTGATAAATATGATTATATATGAGAGTGTTGTCCCAGATGATTGGCTGAAGAGCGTAATTGTAAATGTGTACAAAGGGCAGGGTGATGCCCTGGAAAGGGGAAATTACAGAGGTATAAAGCTCTTAGATCAGATAATGAAAGTAATGGAGAGAGTTCTAGAAGGTATGATTAGAGAAAGAGTGAATCAGCTTGGGTTTATGCCAGGCGGGGGGACCACTGATGCCATATTCATTGTTCAACAGCGTCAGGAAAAATATATTGGAAAGAAAAAGGAATTGTATTTTGTTTTTGTTGATTTGGAAAAGGTCTTTGACAGAGTCCCTAGAGAGGTGGTGAAGTGGGCAATGAGAAAGCTAAGGTTCGAAGAGTGGCTGGTCAGGGTGGTTATGGCCATGTACGCTGGAGCTCGCACCCAGATAAGAGCGAATGGAGTTTTGAGTGATGAGTTTTCCGTGAATGTTGGTGTGCATCAGGGGTCAGTTTTGAGTCCCTTGTTGTTTATCATGGTACTTGAGGCCCTCTCAAGTGACTTCAGAGATGGACTCCCATGGGAGATGTTGTATGCTGATGATTTGGTGTTGATTGCAGAGAATGAAAAGGAGGTGGAGGAAAGATTTAAGAAATGGAGAGATTGTATGGGGCACAAGGGCTTAAGGGTAAATGCAGATAAAACAAAAGTGATGATATCTAGGGTTGATGGTGGTACAATCAGAGGAGAGGGAGAGTGGCCATGTGCAGTTTGCCACAAAGGTGTGTGAAGTAATTCCATCTTGTGCAGTGTTTGTGTTAAATGGGTGCACAAGAGATGTAATGGTATTAGAGGCAGACTGCAGGATAATGCTGATTTTGTGTGTGCGGCGTGTCGGGGAAAGCAGGTGGAGATTGTTAGCCGTGAAAGGATTGAACTTGCTGGTGAGTTTCTTGAGTGTGTGGAAGAGTTTTGTTATTTGGGAGACATGTTATGTGCCGGAGGTGGGGCTGGAGCTGGCTCGGTTGTTGGGGTGAGAAGTGGTTGGAAGAAGTTCAGGGAGCTGTTGGCTCTCCTGACATTGAGAGGACTCTCCCTACGTGCTAAGGGGACTTTGTATGCAGCATGTGTTTGGAGTGTGATGCTGTATGGTTGTGAGACCTGGGCAGTAAAGGAGGAGGATATTCGCAGGCTTAAACATACAGAAATGACAATGATTAGGTGGATGTGCATTGCGTCCCTGCATGCAAGGCCTGGGGGGGCTGGGTTTACAATGGAAGAGTTGAGAGGTAGGATGGGACTGGAGTGTAATGGTGTTGTGATGAGGAGAGGTAGGCTGAGGTGGTTTGGACATGTGGAGAGGATGGGGGATGATAATTGGGTGCAGAGAATGAGAAGTGTTAATACTGGGGGAGGGGTTGGGAGGGGTAGACAGAGAAAGACATGGGACGAGGGCATTAAGTGTGACCTCAGGGTTATGGGATTGAACAGGGAGGCTGCCAAAGATCGAGCAGCATGGAGAGCCGCCATTAGGTGACCAAGGCCGACGCATGCAAGCATGTTGGAGCCTTCAAAAACTAAACGAAACGATGCCTCCATCAGCAGAGTAATGGAGGAAAAGAGATGTTGAATGAAAACCCAAAAGGTCTTAAAAAATACGGTGTGCAAATGCAAATACCTCTCCATTACAACTAACCTGCGAAGATCAAACTTGGTGACCTTGAGAAGACGACTCCAGTGAGTCAATGTGGCTTTGCGGACATCCTCAGGTGCCTCGCTTAGGTATGTGATAAAAGCTGCTGCCATTAGGGCTTCACGAGGAAGCCCTTTTAGTCCAGATTCCAATTCTGAAACCTGAAAAAGTAATACCTAGATGAAGAGAAAAAATTATAAATAGACAAAGTTAGTCATGCCTTTCCATATAGATAAACTTTTAACAGGTATGTGTAGGCCTACATCTTAAAATTTTTCTCACCCATTACATTTAAACATAACAGCAATGTGTCTTTACTGCCTAATCAGAAGAGCAAGAGTGCAAGGCTATGCTAATCAGTCTGATTATTTATGGCAACGATGGCCAGCTGCTCACCTCCAAGTGACAATATGTGACAAAGAGACCCCAACCACCCACTGGATAAACCCTTTATGTGTTACTTCTGGTAGGAATGTCTGAACCATCTACAGTATAGTGAAGGTGGATTAGAAGTGATTGTAAGATGTAGCATTAAAACAGATGTGAGAGGTAATTATTCAGTGAAATCATCTGAACATCCACTGCGTTCGGTGGTTAACCCCTACGATACGCAATTCAATCGACCATACCAGCGTGAAAATCTGTATGTGGAGCAGATTTTTTGACTCTTACAGAATTAAAAAGTGTTATGCCCAAGGTTTAGAGCTTGAATTTACACACCTTATGCCACAAACCAGTGCATTTTAGACCAACAGGTTCATGAACTACTGTATAGCCCATCAAAGTTGAAAAAAGTTACCCTTCCACACAGCACGACTCCCGTTTTCTATGTGTTCCCACCCCATTCCTCCCTCGTTCCTCTCCTCCCTCCTTCCCCCCTATTCAGCACTTAGTTCTGATTGATTGGAAGGGATATACAATAGAATCTCACTCATAACATCTAACTGATGCCAGAAAAATGCCGTTATTAGCAAAAACATTATTTGCATGACATTAAAATACATGTATAAAGGGTTTATTGGTGATGCCACCCCAGGACTTTTACCCATTTGTCCCATTTGGAGCCTTCCTATCACTCCTTTTTTTAAATCAAATAATATTAGTTATTAAATCATCATGAGTAATATAAAATCACCTAAAGGAATTAATGAGGTGTTTGGTGTAACTGTTTTGGCAGTCACTTTAGAAATTCCCAGATGTTCTGAAGGCTGATCATTCCCTACACCCCCACCCTTAGTCCCCACAGGTACAGCTGAGGTCATTATCGACCACCAACCACTGCAACCACTGGTTATAGAGGCAAAAGTAACACAAGCGTCTCTGCAAAGTACGGCCGTACTCCACCGAATGCTGTAAACTTGTGCTGCATGTGTGATTCTGTGTGATCTGTGTGAGCGTTTGAGCAAAAGGAGGGTAAAGGTACGTTTTATTTGAAGCAATAGAGGCACCTTATGAAATCAGATCTTCTTCTTCATGATAGTCTGTTATATATTCCTCATTATTTCTAGGGTGGTAAATAAAAATTTCTTGTGAAATTTATTTCCCCCATTTTTTTTTGCAGTGTTCCGCCGGCATAGACTGGGGTTCCGCCGGCATAGATCATGGGTCCGGGGCGAGATGGGGCTTGAACCTGTGCTAGAGGGTACAGGGCATTGTGGTTCCCAGGCTGCCGCTTCCGCTCATTAGAGAGGGGCCCGAACCTGGGAGTAGCGCCCCAGGAGGCTGCCCTATCAGTGGGTGTATAATGGCGGGGCAGTTGCAGTGCCAAGCCGCGCTTGGAGGGTGTCCCTGCAGCTGTCCTGGCAGGGTGCCCCGAGGCCACTACCACAGCCACTAGTAAGCTGGTGGGCTAGGGGTCCCAGATCCATTGCCTGGACCTGGGTCTGTGCA
>JAGKTI010017937.1:0-18101 GCA_018397915.1 Birgus latro
ACACAGGACACATGTAGTTTTTACTAAGTGAATAAATGATAGTCAGGTGAACTTGTGGTTATAGTTTTACAAATCTCTTGCAGATGATTGCTTGGGTTTGGGTGAGTCCATCCCAATTGGAATCGATAGGACCACGAGAGGAGACACCTGCCAACTTGGGATTGGTGTTTTCACCTGTGGGTCGTTTGATGATTACAAGAAATAACTATGTAGTTCCAGTTGTACTTAATAAGGAGGAGTTGTTCCAACCTTTACGTGTTGCTCGCGACTTGAGTGATGCCATATTATGGAATATAGGCCACATGGATAATGGCAGCGCTCTAGTTGCTTCATTACGGACTACTGTGCATGCATTTCAAGTTGAATTTGATACTCGCTATCAGGATTTGAGCAGTTATATAGACTATCTCATGTCAGATCATCCATGGAGACGTCGCTCCAGACGGGGTGTGATCGACATACTGGGGCAGTTTGCCAATGTTTTGTTTGGAACAGCTACTCAACAACAGGTTGATGACATTCATGCTAGATTAGGGAGCCTTGAGACGATGTCAGAGAAGGAGAGGTCAGTATTAAATGTTCATTCCAAGGTATTGAATACTACAATTAGAAACGTGTCACACATGCAGGCAGCACTGTTGAAGATACAGAAGGCTGCAAATATTTCTTACAGTATCATACGATTGTATTCATTGAAGACCTTAGAGTTGGAGAATGAAGTAAAGATGTATGAGGCTTTGTTTAACCTCACTCACCCATGCTGAACTTACAGCTATAATCATTTTAGAATTAAGTTGGGTATTCAAGAAATGCTCCAGGCTAGGCTGAGTCTAGATATGGTCCCTAACGAAATCTTGTTGGAATTATTGGGGAATATCTCACTCAAGGAGCCGGGTCTACTTTTCCCAGCGAGGCCGGAATATCTAGCACTGTATCGTGACATCATCAAAGTTGTACCTCGAGGTTACATGTCAGCTGTGTGCTTTTACTTACTAATACCAGTGTTGGGTGACCCTTCTGATGTATTTGACATCTTTAGGATCACCTCACTTCCTTAAAGTGTGCCTGCTACGGAGGTCTACGTGAGAGTACTTTACCAGTATAACTTCCTTGCTTTCACGGAAGATTGCCTTCATTATGTGCTGTTTCAAGATTTCGCCAGTTGCAGGGACCACCAGGACTTGGTGATCTGTGAACCTTTGGGATCCGTCTATCATGTCGCGACCCCATCTTGTGAGAGTGATTCTTTTCTCAACAGAAACAATGCCACTAAGCTCTGTAGGAAAGAAATCTTGACTTCATTCAGTCCAGTTTTTGTGAAGCTGAAAAATTACTGGTGCTACTCTACAGCCCAGTCTTTGTATTTCACATTGAAGTGTGCGGTGAACAAAATAAGAAAAACCGTGCAAGTTGTTAAGGGAGTAGGGAAATTGGTCTTGGGAGATGGCTGTAGCGCCCACAGTGAAGCCTTGACCCTTCCTGCTTATGCAACTCTTGCTGTAGAAACTAAGCTCACTGTTTACCCCCATCTCCTAAACCTCAGTACCTCACTCACCCATGCTGAACTTACAGCTATAAAGGACTTACCCACTTTAGGACCTAACCTTAACATTACTCCTCTGTTTCTGGATGACCTCCTTAAATATCAAAGTCAGTTGCAGTTGACTGAACCTCTCAAACCCTTCGGTTCTTCCACCTTTTTCTGGTACTATGTCCATGCTGGAATAGCTCTCTTTCTGGTTCTCGTGTCTGCATATATCCATTATAAGTGTTACACTACTGGCTGTGGGTGTACATGTTGCAGACTTGAGTCCATACTCAGACATCGACATGCACGGAACCCCACCATGCCCTACTCACGACGAGGACGTGTGACTTCATCTTTGGGGGGAGAAATGTCGGGAAGCCGACAAGCATCCCCTCAGGCAGGTGTAAGCAGACATGCAGCTGTTGCAGGTGTGGAGGCAAATACACCTGCTGGACATGAGTTTAGAGTGAAACACGGACAGAAGAGAAAGAGTAAAGAATTCGATGTCGATTCTATGTATAGCTGTGGGCAATAAATATTGGGAGGTGGAATAAGGAAGAGAGGTTGAGAGGAAGAAATAAATGGAAGGAGGAGAGAGAGATAGAGAGAGGAGTAATGATGGTGTTGGTTAGTTGTTTATACAGACAAGTGTTGGCTAGGCAGTTCAGACCGTGAGAGCGTGAGCTGACTACGAAACTTTGCGGTGTGGAAACCAAGCTGACATGGCAATTCTTCTAGGGCCTCTACGGTGGATGACGCGGGTGACGTGTGGATGAGGGCGGTGGATGAGTGGATGAGGCCATCACCCACCTCGCAACCATGTGACCTGCTGGTGAACATCGGCAACCCTTGAGGCCAGAAAGGGGTACGGACCTCATTTGAGACTTGAGGATAGGCAGAGCCCTGTGTGACATCGTGGCGGGAGGACGCAGCTTGATGTAGCCTGGCGCGGGAGACAAGTCGCTGTGTAGCCGAGAGTGAGAGTTCCAGACGGACGACATGAGAGCGCTTCTGTTGGTAGTAAATTAAAAGTACATGCTTGTTGTAATCGCGGGTACAACCGGTGAACAGTGCTATTATATTTGTCTGTCGTCTGGGACTGGTAAAAAGGATTCCTAGTTAGAAACGGAAGGAGCAAAGTCTTTAAATGTTTAAATGTGTTTTTCTTGTACTAATGTAATAGTGTAACTTTATATATATATGTGAATAAAGAGAGTGCTTTATTTATAACAGCACTAGAAATTATTATGGGATTATATATATAAAATTGCTTTTAAAGCATAGAACTTTTATAAGGGCTTTGATTTATTAATATAGTGTTAGTAATAAAGTGAATTGAGTGTAGATGTCTTAGTGCGGTTTTCTAGCACGGAACTCTATATGAAGTGAAATGAGGTGGGAAATACCTCAGAATATTTTGTAAATATTTTATAAATAATTTTTTGTAATTAAAGCCCAGAAAAGCCATATCATTTTTTCACTTCTTCCAGTTCCCAGTTCTAAGTACATGTGTGTAGTGGCGTGTAGTGAAACCACAAGTCGCGCGTTGCCGGTGTCTGGGTGATTTCACGCTCACGCTACCTAAGTATTAAATACGGGAGGATAATATTCCTGAGATAAATATCATATCGACACCTAGGGGAGGCGGTAGCTCGATCGGGAGAGAGTTGGCTTGCGGTCCCGTGGGACCCAGGTTCGAATCCTCGCTGGTGCAGGGAACAATTTAAGGATTTGAATTTCATTAAATCAGGCTTTACTGATCTACCAGAAGACCCGCCGACATGTCGTAAAAATGACCCCGCTAATACCAATACACCAGTCCTGTATGAGACAGCCCTAGCATGTATTCAATATGAACGGTGGGTGTTAAGCGCCGAAGTGGTGACATGTAGATTGTAGGAGGACGACTGGGCCTTGATAGCAGGCTGTGAAGCCTATGCCCAGAGTCGGACACATAAAAAAAAAAAAAAGGCAGCAGTGCGACAACAATATCATGCACAAATACTATCATCTCTTCTCCCCTGCCAGCCTCAGACCAGCTTCCAGAAGCATATTCATACTCAAATCGCTCGCCGTTCCATTCAGTCACTCAAAAACAACACAGCCTCCTGATATCCATCCTTCTGAATCCTATCTCCCCCGTGAGGACAGAGTCCACCTGGGCAGGCTGAGATGTGGGCATCATCCAGCCCTCTTGAGTTATCAGAAGAGGCTGGATGACTCCATCGCTGATGCCTGTCCAGGATGTAACACACCATCCCATACTATTAAGCACATCATGGAAGACTGCATTGCACACAATCACCTATGCCAACAACACAACATACACTCTTTGAGAGCTCTGTGGGAAAGCCCGGTCTCTGCATTGGCCTTCCTTAGGGACTCGGGGCTGTTCGGCCAGATTGCCAAGGGAACTACTACTACTACTACCTTTCTCACACTGCCCCATCACACTCCTCTGCACCCCCTCCAAAGTCACTGAAAGACTGGTACTACAACTAGTTACACCTCACACCCCCCTAGCCACATCACAACATGGTTTTAAGCCATTACACTCCACAAACACTCTTCTTACAGACCTCACACAGAGAGTTTTTGATGGCATGAATTCAGCTAGGCCACCACATAGAACACTCCTTGTCACACTAGACATTAGTAAAGCTTTTGATTCCATCCCCAGCAACAACCTCACAAACAAAATATTCAACACAAACATGCACAATAACAAAAAGATGGCTAGCAAACTACTTAGCAGGGAGATATGCACATGTAACTTTTGCTGGTCAGTCCTCGAACATCAGAAACTTCACAAATGGCATCCCCCAAGGATCTGTCTTGTCTCCCACACTCTTCAACCTATACATGCATGACATACCCACACCCCACACACAACAAATACACATAACTTCCTATGCAGACGACATAACACTTACATGCACACACCAAAACGCAAACAAAACCGCACACATCCTCCAACCTTACCTCAACACACTACATGAATGGTTCACCATAAACAGACTCAAAATAGCCCCAGCCAAATCTACAGTGACCCTTCTCACAACCTGGAAAGCAGAACACAGTCACATTCCACACCTCACCATAGGCAACACTCCCCTACCACACACACACACACACACACACACACAAAATCCTTGGTGTAACATACAATACATCAACGTCATCTAAACAACACATCACAAACATCAAAAATAAATTGACACGAAGACTCAGTGCCTTAAGTCATTTGCCCATACAACATTTGGACACAACAAAGAAACCACCACCACAGTATACAAACAATACATACATTCAGTGATGAATTATGCAAGCCCTGCTTGGGCTCCTAACCTCAGTAAAACACACTATAACACTCTTCAGACCATACAAAATGCCCTAAAAATAATCACAGGCTGCACAGGTACAACACCCACAGACCACCTACACCAAGAAACCAAAGTCCTCAAAGTCAAGGATCATCTAGACATGAGAGGCACGCAAATTCTCACTGCAGCCTCCACAAACCCACAACATCCACTACACTACATGGCAGCATATGCACACACACCAAGGAACATCAAAACAATACCTAGCACACAATATCATACACAAATACTATCATCTCTTCCCCCTTGCCCGCCTCAGACCAGCTTCCAGAAGCATATTCATACTCAAATCGCTCACCGTTCCATTCAGTCACTCAAAGGCAACACACAGCTGCATGCACGGCCTCCAGATATCCAACCCTCCGAACGCTACCTCCCCAGTGAGGACAGGGTCCACCTGGACAGGCCGAGATGTGAGCATCATCCAGCTCTCTTAAGTTATCAGAAGAGGCTGGATGACTCTGACGCTGATGCCTGTCCAGGATGTAACACAGCACCCCATGCTATAAAGCACATCATGGAAGACTGCATTGCACACAATCACCAATGCCAACAACACAACATACACACCTTGAGAGCTCTGTGGGAAAGCCCGGTCTCGGCCATGGCCTTCCTTAGGGACTCGGGGCTGTTCGGCCAGACTGCCTAAGGAACAACTACTACTACTACTACTCAGTCTTTTCCAAGGGCCACACTTCAGTTCTGTTGATTGTCTGAGGGTCAAGTCTACCTAACCCTATCAAAATCAGCATGAGTACATAAAAAGAGTACCATATATAATGAGGTGAGATATAATTATATTACTGTATTTAAAAACAAACATGGTGTACACCTCAAGGTTTGTGACTATAACCTACAATAACCACTGACCTCAAATGTAGAAACAATAGGATAATACTGGTTAAGCAAGCATCAACTCATCCAACATTGTGGTACATGTGTCCCTGGGAGCCGAAACCAGCATGGTAACGTTTTGCACTTCGTCCGAATTATCAAAACAGGAAATACTGTTTCCAGACTTCCATCAGATTAGTGAACTATATTTGCACACTGTACTATACATTATTAAAGTGAATGGAAATTTTAAATATGTGGTATAAAACTGGAAACCTGTTGAATGAAAATATTACTGGTATGATATATTATAAGGCAAAGCTGTAGCTTATTCAAACGTTTGGAGAAGTATTTTATCAATCAAATTATCAATAAACATTTCCTAACCGCTGTAATTTTTGTTCACTGATCATGACAAATTTTATGGGATTTTCCGTTTGTTATTTTCCTCTCTACAGGCAAGTTTAATACCTCTGTGGTAGACTATGGCTGGAAAAAAAAAAAATGCCCCACAGTACAAAAAACAGCATTTTACAGCAGAAAATATTGGTTTGGTCAAATGTTTTTCACAGATACAGATGCCCCCTGATCCATTTGCACAAGAAAGCAATTCACAAGTTCATTTGAACAAATTCATTTTTGGCTACATTTAGACAGTCTACCTGGGTCTGCTGTCACCACAGACCATTGTATCTAATGGATTAAATATAACACACACATAATACTTGAGAGTTTTTACTTAATCAGTCAGTTTCTGACACTTAAATTATATAAAATATACATACACACATACAAATAAACATAAATTCAACATACACTAAATACTCTTCATTGTTGTTGATCAAACCCAGTCTGTCCAGCTGAGAGACTCATCAACTGCAAGCAAACAACTGCCTCTACAAGGCCATCCAGTGCACTGAACAGAGGTTCCTTTGCTGTCAACAGCACATTGCGACAATGAGGCGTGGGGAAAAGTTGAAGTTTGGTTTCTGGATGGATGCTGCATTTGCATCTCTATGCCCACTAAACAGGGTTACCACAGAAGGCTCCAGTTCACACAATTTTCTGGGTTATATGGCTACCAACAAGCACTGCAAATGATTTCCTGGGTTAAAGAAAATCACTAAGCTTGTCACTCAGTGTAAAGCCACCTGAAGTGGAAAGAGGAGTACAGTAATAAAAAATGAATAGATGGAAAGGGAGATGTAGGAAGAGATGAGGGCAGACACAAAAACAATGATAAAGATGAAGGAATAAAGAGGCAACATTACATCAAGTCAGTGGATGATGGTCACACTGACTACCTACCACCAATGAACTGTATATAATACTGAACAACAAAGAAAGTACAGTACTGAAAACACTGTAGCACAACTAACCTCCCTAAGCTCCCTAATCTGCTCTGCCAATCCACCAATCTTGTTGTATGTGACATCGCCAGGGTCCTCATGGCTCATGTTGTACACCAGTGGGTCCACCTCACGTGGCAGGTACCGCATGATGGTTAGAGTTGTCATGTCCAGTGCCACACGGGTTCCAGGCTGACACAATTCATAACCAATTATACTCTTTCATTCCATTTACTCTTTGTAATGTGCCTGTTAAATTGCTGAATGGTAAACCGTTCAGTGTGCTGAAGTGTTGTTCTGTTACTTCAGTGAATTTTGTCCAGTCTGCTTTCTTGCAGTTTAAGTATGCCATGTGTGATCGCTCAGGTCTTGATTGTGTATCAATAGTGACAATGATCTGTAGTGAGTCTGGGTTCTGTTTGCCATGTGGTGTTGAATGCAACTGTTGGCAAACAGCACATGATATATGGGGAGGAGGGGGTGCGGTTTGCCTGGTATGGGATGAGGATGTGCTGTAAGGCATCAATGAGAATGTACATCTAAGGCTGTGAAGCAATGTTGAGGCCTCAGTGGTTGTTTTGGTTGTTTGTACCGGGCACTGTTGTAATGATGCCTCCTCCATGGCCCTTACTTCTGCTTGAGCAAATGTGTAAGCAGCATCCAATTTGGGGGGTTTGTTGTGTGGAATTACCCTATCAAGTTTGGGTGATGTCATTTATAATGCATTCTTGTTGCTATCAGACAATTTTATTTACTTAGGAAAGGGCTCTCATATTGGAGGAGTTTCTTAAGAGCTACATCTAACCCTTCCAGCTTGGACATCTATCTTAAGCTGAATAAAATCATCAGGAAATGGCATGATAAAAAATAAATGACACTCAAGCTGAAGAGATTAGCATTCTTCCAAGAACACATCTGATTATACAGTGCAGTACAAACACGATAAGTTCTCAGGATAGATGCCTTGAGTAAACCTAATATCACTTGGTATTGCCAACACTTCAGTAGGAATTAAGGTTAGAATAATGATGACTGCCAAATGCAATACACATATTACCACTTTGGCGCTAATACCCACTGTCCATCCATGCCGAATAAATACTAGGACTAACTCAACCAGGACTGGTGTAATTGTACCAGTGGGTGAGTTCTGTCATATTGGATATGTGCAGTGTACAATTCTCTTTATCCCCCAAGAGGAGGGTGGTGGACAAGAAGATAAGGGGATCTTCAGTCTGCCTGGGACCAAAAGAACACCAGCAGCAGCATGAACACAAAATATGGTTTGCAATACTCTTCCAATTTTCATCACAACTGGCGACCCTCATTACAAGATTAACTGGTATGCAACGAATCACTTATGTGATGACAAAGTTAGGACCTCTTTTTGATATGACAGCATTTTCACTTATATGATCATTATGATTCTGTAGGAAGCCTTGCTGGTTGATGTATAATTGCTATTTTCACTTATATGATCACCCACATGCAAGCCCACAGTCACTGTCTGTTCCAAGATGACCTTCAAACTAGTCACTACTGTGTGTTAGTATCAGAGATGGAACAATGGTGGTGTTGGGGTTCAAGCAGCAAGTGATGCAAAATAACTACCAGTTTAGGTGAGTTGGAAACTTGTTTTTACTTATTTTTGGTGGTAAGGAGAAAATGCAAGTGGAGTGAAGTGAAATCCTGTATTGTAACTACCAGTTACAGTGAGTAATAAACCTGTTTTTAGACTGTTGGGTGGGTGACCTTTGGCCAAAAACATATACCCACTGAAACCATGTTATACTGTAACAGATTCATACAATGACCTTTGGCCAAAAACATACACCCACTGAAACCATGTTACATTGTAACATATTCATACAATAAATTATATGATGGGTTTTTCAAAAGCATCCTCATCGTAAAACAAGGGGATGCTGTATAGTGATGAGGAATAAAAATAACTGAATATTACCAGTGTTTTCTCAATTCAAAATTTTTGGTCTGTCTTACCATAACTTACAAATGCATATTAATTTACTAGATTGAAGCACACACTATCCTCAAAGACAAGGAAGAAAAACTGCTAAAGTACCAGGTATTGCCTCCTCAGAATAAAAGGTTACTGTGTGTGTGTGTGTATTTACCTAATTGTGATATACAGGAAATGAGCTACGTTCGTGAGGTCCCGTCTCTGTTTCTCAATAAGTCAAATTTTGCCTTAAACTCATTTAAGTTTTTAGACTGGACAATCTCTTTGTCCAGGCTATTCCACAGGTCTATACATCTATACGGAAAACTATATTTCTTGACGTCCTTCGAGCAGCTTGGCTTCTTTAGTTTCACTCCGTGTCCTCTTGTTGCTCTCTCATCCCACACAAACAGATTTTCTCTGTCAATTTTATCAAATCCTATCATGGTCCTGAACACTGCAATCATGTCACCCCTCTTTCTCCTTTCCTCTAAGGAGGGCAAATCCAGCCTTTCCAGCCTCTCTCTGTATGGCAAATCTGCCAGACTAGGGACCATCTTGGTTGCTGTTCTTTGTATTCTCCCAATCTTGGTTATATCTTTCTTTTTGTGTGGGGACCACACTACTGCTGCATATTCTAACCTGGGCCGGATCATGGCCACTATCAATTTTTTCATCATCTCCTCATCCATGTAATGAAATGTCACTCTTATATTGGTCAAGAGTTTATATGTCTCTCTCACTATCTTATTTATGTGCTTTTCAGGTGACAAACTATCCTGGACCAGCACTCCCAAATCTTTCTCTTCTCTCGCTTTTCTAATTGGTTCATTACCCATCAAATAATTCAATGATGGCCTCTTGGTACTTTTACCCATTTCCAATATTTTACATTTTTTTGCGTTGAATTTCATTTCCCACATCCGGCTCCAATCATATATCCTATCCAGATCCTCCTGTAGCATTTTACAGTCCTCTTCAACCTCTACCTTTCTCAAGATCTTTGCATCATCAGCAAACAGGCTTGCGTAGCTGTTCACTCCATCTACCATATCATTTACATAAATCAAGAACATTACTGGTGCCAACACCGAGCCCTGTGGGACACCACTTGTTACTTCCCTCCATCCAGATGTCCTGTCCTTTATTACTGTCCTCATTTGTCTGTCACTCAAAAAGTCTCTCATCCATTCCAGGAGGCTTCCCTTCAGTCCTCCTATATGCTCTAATTTCCATAATAGTCTCTTGTGGGGTACTTTGTCGAAGGCCTTCTCCAGATCTAAGTACACACAATCCACCCAACCGTCTCTCTCCTGTAGCACGTCAATCGCCCTTGAGTAGAAGCTCAACAAGTTGGAAACACATGACATTCCACTTCTGAATCCAAACTGACTTTCAGTCAAAATATTCATCTCTTCCAGATATTTTATCCATCTATCTTTCAGGATTCTCTCACACAATTTCGCAACCATGCTGGTTAGGGACACTGGTCTATAATTCAGGGGTTCTTCCTTGTTTCCTCCCTTATAGATTGGCACCACATTTGCCCTCTTCCATTCCCGAGGCACTTTCCCCTCTTCCAAGGAGCACACAATTAAATTGTGAATCTTATCCGCCAGTTGTTCTCTGCATTCCTTCAGTACCCAATTAGAGATTCCATCCGGTCCTGGGGCCTTCCTTACATCTTGAGCTCCCAGTAATTTATACACTTCCTGCACTTCCACTTTTATATCTTTTATCACTACATTTCTAATCACTTCCTCTCCTTCCACAAACTCCCTTTCCTTAGTGAAAACCGATTGGAAGCATTTGTTCATTACTTCAGCTTGCATTACTGCATCCTTGTAGACCTCTCCTTCTACTTTCAGTTTGGTGATTCCTTCCCTTTGCTTCAATTTGCCATTAACAAATCTATAAAACAATTTGGGTTCATCCTTACATTTGTCAATTATACCTTTTTCAAAGTTCCTTTCTTCCTCTCTACGAATTCTTGCATATTCATTTCTAGTTCTTTTATATTCTTCCTTTGTTCTGATATTACCTCTCTTTCTCCATTTCTTCCATGCCATGTCCCTCTCTTTTTTCGCTATTATACACCTTCTATTAAACCATACCTTTTTCCTGTTTTCTTTCCCACTTACTCTTGGCACATATTTTTCCACTCCCAAATTGTAGAGGTCTAAAAAGATATCCCACTTCCTCTGTATCTCTCTTGTTTCCCTGAATTTTCTCCAGTCTGCATTTTCAAAAATTTTTCTCAATTCTGCAAAGTTTGTTTTCCCAAAGTTGTATCTTCCTTGCCTATAAAGCTCATCTCTTGGCACCACGTTCCCTATTATCATCTGGAACTCAATGACCACATGATCACTTTTTCCTATAGGACACAGATAATTTAATGATTCAATTACATCAGGTTCTTTGGATAGTAGAAAATCTAATCTTGCTGGTGTGTCATCACCTCTGAATCGTGTCTCTTCTTTAACCCACTGTGTCATTACATTATTCATTGCTATATTTAACAATTTAGTGCCCCACGAATCTTCGCTGCCTCCCGAGTCCCATTCCTCCCAGTTCACCTCTTTACAATTAAAGTCACCCATTAGGATTATATTGTTGCTTTTCTCGATCACTTTCTGTAGATAACTAACCATGTCTGACAACAACATCTGGTATTCATCGTCATTCCATGCTCTTGTCTTAGGGGGAACATATACCACTGCCATATCTCTCTTACCATTCTCCCCAGTTTCTAATTTCAAGTTTATGGCTTCGGCCCTGCCCTCTGCCATTTCCACAGTATCTACGTTTATACTGTCCTTCACTGCTATCATCACTCCTCCTCCCATTTTTTCTTTTCTGTCTCTTCTCCACAATTTGTATTTCCCACCTCCCATATGAATATCAATATCTTCTTTCAATTTAGTCTCTACAAAGCACATAACATCAGGTTCGTGTGCCCTCAAAAAATCATTGATTTCTAATCTCGCCGATATTAGTCCATCAATGTTTGTGTACGCCACTTTCAAACTTTTTTCATCGTTTTTTATACTCTCGTCTCTCCTTCCTTCCGTCAGTACCACTTTCTCAATTTCTGGTCCATAACTCTCCAATAGAACTCTGTCTTCTCTTTCTCCGTTCGTTGTTCGTTTTTTATCTTTGCTTCCTTTACTAACTCCTTTAATTTAGCTCTTTCCTCTTCATTTGCATCTCTCCTAATCCAAACATTTTTAAACCCCTCTTTCTCTGACAATTTCCACGTTCTACTTATGATTTCATTCACTATTACTTGGGACTTAAACTTTACTTTCAAGGGCCTTGCCCCACCATCCTCGTACTTTCCTAACCTAAACACTTCTTCAATCTCTTCTTGGGCTTCATTGTTTCCTTCCATAACCACTGCTATTATTTCTTTAGCCTTGCTCAGTTCCTCTCTCTCTCTTTCAGATCTTACTGTCATTCGTTTTTCTTTTATTCCTGAGATTATCACACATTTTTTCTTGTCTGCTACATCCCTGACCAAAGATTCTCTACTTCTTAGTACTCTAACTACTTCCTTCTCCACCTTTTCCTTACTTTGTTGTTCTATGATTTCCTTCAAATTTACATTTCCTTCCTCCTGTATTTTCTTCCACCCCTTATGTTGCTCTTTGATTTCCTGAATATGCTCATCTTGCCTCCTCGATTTTGATTCATATTCATCTAGTTTACTTTTTATTCTGTCCCTTTCTTCTTCCAACCTCTTATTCTCCCTCTTCAGCTGTTTTATTTCATTTGATGTGGATTCGTTATTCGCCTTTAATTCTGTAACTTCTTTTTCTTGTTCCTCACTACGTGTGCTAACTTTTTCCAGCCTATTCTGTAGGACTTTGATCTCTCCCTCTTGCTCTATGGTCCGTTCCTGCAGCTGCTTAATTACTTCCCATACCTTTTTTAACTCCTGGACATTCCTCTCCGCCATTTTCTCTACTCCTGCTACTCTTGTTTCTTGCAGCTTATCACTTCCTTTGTCTACAATTAGCTCGGAGAAGCCCACAAATTCCCCCTCGTCAGTTGTAAACTATCTTCCGTCTCTCTCCGCCATGATACAACCATATGGAAACTTTCTTTTTCACTTTGTCTTGTATTTTTAAGGCCGAAACTTGCGTTTTTTTTTTTACTAATATCCGATGGGACCACCACTCACGCATTCAACCACATAATCACAATAGGCTATCTCCTTTTCGCTGCTAGTTCTGCGATTATTTCCCCTCGATCCAGGAGCAGCTCCGTCTCTCTCCCTCTACGACCCGTGTGTGTGTGTGTGTGTGTGTGTGTGTTAGAGAGAGAGAGAGAGAGAGAGAATGAATAGTGGATAGAAACTGTCCTCTCTGTAAAGAAGTAATAAATGTGGCAACTCCATTAAAGCACCTGGGAAAGTAACCTCATACCCCCAACAGCAATCAGAAGGGATTTCTTTTCATCAAAAGAACCAACAACTCATACTCAGGACCTCACAACAAGCAACGATGAGAAATTAGGAGAAGCTAACGATGAACTGAATAATGAAAATTGGAGAAAATTTAATTTGCTTTTCTTTTAACCACAGTAAGATAATGTTCTCTTTTAGTTTATTCTTGTTATGACCAAACGTAGGAAGCCCTAGGAGTATTGAAAACTACATCTAACTCCTCAAATTTGAAATGTTTAGTACACTGGAGGAAAAAAAAAACTGAAGAAAAGAAGAACACAATTCAATATACAGTACCAGGTATCATTATCATACTAAAATTATTTGGACACAGACTGCAAGATACAAAAGTCCTCTCATTCGGCATCTTCGGGACCAGGCAGGTGCCGAAAGAACAGAAACTGCCGAATGACCGGAAAAACCCGCCAGAAAGTTTCTAGCAATCATGGTCGGTCACCCAAATGCAATCAGTGTCTAACAAGTATTATGGGTCAACCCTATGCACTAAATATTTAATAAGTAACTTATATTTAATGTATTTAATGATACAATACACATGAACTTACCTTAACCTACGTGTATTTACATATGTACACCGTAAAATAGCGCAACAAAGTTTCCAAATTTTCAAAAGGTTCCATTCACAAAGCCAGACACTCACGAGTCATGATGGCACACTGCGCATGCAGTGTTGGCAATCAAAAATCTTTAAAAGCTCTAAGCTCAACTTCAAAATGCACTATAAAGTATTTTACATAACAATATCTCCCATGAACAAGGTCTGAACCATCAAATGCCACAATATCTAATAGCAAGAAAACATCACAAGCATGATAGTCATTTTAAATTACAGGAAGACATACCTTAAGCTTTGCCTTGTCCAGCTGACGTCTGCATCCAACAACATAGCGAGGTCCATTGGTTGCTTTAACAATGAATTTTTCTTCAGTAAGCTGCTTCAGGACTTCCCCTACAATCTGACCAACACTCTGCAATGCCTTCAGGTCATTTTCACTCTTGTCATACTGCTTGTCCAGCTCCTTCTTCTCTTCACGTACTGCAGGAAAAACAACACTAATAGTAGACTTCTTTCCACATGTTCATTTAAAAAAAAAAAAAAAAAACTCAGTATCATAGCTATTGGACATCAAAGCATCTTTTTCAAAACCACTGATATTTCATCCATCATCCAATCCTATGTTGCCCCAAGAGGAAAGTAGAAGCGCAGGGCTAGGCAAGTTGGTCCTAACATCTAAGATGAGAGTGACTTCACAAAAAAAAAAAAAAAAAGGGGGGGGGGACTGATGATACCCGGTATGCACTGAAAACTTGAAAATATACTGAAATATGCCTGAGGTTATTTTCAAAAAAGTTTACTGTACAATGTACCTGTAACATCTTTTTATGCTAATTTAAAATGTATACCGGTACCTAGCACCAAACCCTCATCCAACATGTAGGCTGTGACTCAACAACATTTGATGAGGGGGGGGGGGGAAATAAATAGCTAATGAATGTTGCATAAGGTAGGGGAAAAAAAAAAAAAACTTTCACCCTGCTGTGCATAAACTTTTTATAACAGTCCATTATAAATCAAATTAGCATAAAGCAGTCCTACACTACATAAAACCCTGCATAGCAAATAAGCCAGATTTTGCTCGGGTTATTCAACACGAGGCAATCAGTATTATTCACCAAAACTGAAAACTTGGAAAGAGTTCTATGAAAGATACCTACACACTATCTGATGATTATGAAAAAAACTTTGTCCAGTTGAAACAGTGGCTGTAAGGAAAGCAGTTTGATGGCAAGATGTACGGGAAACTTAAAAGGTATTAGGAGACACAGAACACAAAGTCACTGTAGCCTAGTAGGTTTGAATGCATACTGTTAGTCAAAGGGTCAAGCATTCTATCTCACCCAAGGCCCAGTGGTTGATGTCAGGAAAGAGCATTTGTTTGCAAAATGCTACATATTTCAATAAAATCCTCTAAATTGGGGGAGTGCTCTGCCCTCTGAAGAGCAGTAGGCACAGCATTATATCACCATCAGATGGAGAGAACACCTGGTAAATGTGCATTTTACTTTAAGCAGCAGAAAGACCTTACCAACTCAGTTCCTCCAGTTTGTTTCCAGTATTTTTACGAATATTTTCACTGTAGTAAACAAATGTTTCCTGTTGGCTTTTTTTCACCCTGTTGTTATCATGTTCCTTATGCCTCACTGACATTTGTAATTCTCAGGTGTAATGGAAGACATACTCCAACATACACGAATTCATTTACTTTTTGCATTTACCTTTTTTACTTCACTTTGTTTCTTTTCTTACTAATGTTATTTGCCTGTTGACTTTGTTTCTCTGTTGAGCTTGTTTTCTTGTTACTATCCACGTCTCTTTTGTTTTACTGAAAGTTATTTATTTCATGGGCATAATGGTGGACATACTAAAACCTACTCAAATCTGGGCTAAGTTAGACTTAATTGCTAGGTGAGGTACGGTAAACATTTCAATTATCATTTTGGGTTACATTAAAAAATAAGTTGAGGAAGAAGTACAGTGGATCCCTGGTAAATGAAAACCCGATAAACGAAAATTCGATGTTACGAAAGCAATGAATATAGGACAAATTCCACTATATAAAAGGTATCTGTCTCGATGATACGAAAAGCAGTGCGAAAGGAAATATGAAAAATTCAATATGGGCGAGCTGCACAGCGCCGCGCTCGCTTGCCGCGAGGCCGTCACAACAATAGCAAGACAATTCGCCATCAGGCCTTTTTGGCATCAGGACGATTCCCTGTCATTTATTTACATATCAGTTAATTTAGCAAGTATATTAGTTTTTGAGTTATATGAGTTATAAAGCTGATGGTGATTTATTCTTTTATAAAAAATGTAAAATATGGCATCAAATAGTTGGTACAGTATTAACAAAAAAAATATCAGTACAGTATATTGAACCGTGAATCAGGTAACGTATGCCCTGCATGCCATTGTCTAGGCAACTCACCTGTTACCAGTGACCTGGCCAGTAAAGACATGTTGTGCCACGGTATGAAATTCAAGGCCAGAGTGATTCTCCAATTGATGACAATGTGGAGGACAAAGTTTATGTAGCGTTAGAGGAAGAAACAGTCAGAAATGACGATCAGGTAATGTCGCCAAAAAAGGTGCGGTATGTTGATGTGTTTGGTGAGTGAAACAACACTTACATCGCCTACATTACTGTGTGAAAACCAATACTCTTGTACAACAGATAAATTCATACCAAATAAATAAACAATTATTATACGTGGCACAGAATAGTTACCCTCCCATAGATCACGTTTTCTCAGGAGCCAAGGCCCATAGAAAAAAACAGCCATATGAGGGGTATTCTTACCTGTAGCAGCATTTTAAAGGTCAGGTGAGCGATTCCTCTATGAATTTTCAATGTTTCTCATAAAAAGCAGAGATTTTAGAAAAAAAAAAAATCTGCCAGGATTGGGGAAGATAATTGGTTAAGAATCTGCCGGAATTGGGCGGGTTAACATAAGGCTACATATGAGACACTGGCATTTATATAAATGCGTAATAACCTCAAGTGAACGATCGACATACTGTACTCTAAAATTATATGAATAATCTTCATATTACCTCTCAATTCACCTAATCAATCAGTCTCAACCTACTGCACCCAAAAATTACAATAAAAATGACTGAAGACAGCTATGGGAGACACCAGATTATACTTCAAAGTAGACTACAGTGAGGCAGAAACAAGTTAATTATTGAGTATAAAACTAATATCCAAACCTACGCTATTCAGTGAACATAGACCTTGATAGTTCCCCATGAAATTAGTTATTATAGTATTAATCAATTAGTATTAAGTGTATTTATAAAGCCCTCTAATGAATGAGGGTGAGATGTGAAAGATTCCGGTGTTGTTGTCTGCTGATGATACAGTATTGTTGAGTGAAGATGAATGAGAGTTGCAAGGTTTGGTGAATGAATTTGGGACA
The DNA here is from genome assembly GCA_018397915.1 of Birgus latro. Taxonomy (NCBI): domain Eukaryota; kingdom Metazoa; phylum Arthropoda; class Malacostraca; order Decapoda; family Coenobitidae; genus Birgus; species Birgus latro. Next base: position 17,507 of record JAGKTI010017937.1, read on the forward strand.
GTGTGTAAGAAGAGGAATCTGAAAGTCAACGTAAAGAAGAGTAAAGTTATGGTGTTTGAGAGGAATGAAGTCACAGAAAGCACAGTGAGGCTGGATGGTGAGGATAAGGAGAATGTGAGTGCATTCAAGTACTTTGGGAGTGTGATGAGTAAGGATGGAAGTTTTGGGGATGAAATAACTGAAAGGGTACAGCAGGGATGGAAGGTCGTTGGTTCACTGAAAGCAGTGATGAGAAACAAGGAGGTGAGTATGGAAGTCAAGAAGTCACTGCATGACAGTATTGTGATCTCTACCCTGACGTATGGAAGCGAAGCGTGGACCTTGTTAGAGGGTAACAAGTCAAGAGTGAGAGCAGTGGAAATTAATTACTTGACAGGAGCATGTGGAGTGGCATGGAGGGACAGGCTGACAAATGAAGAAGTAAAGGAACCTTGTGGGGTGGATGTGGATGTGGTTGAGAAGATTAGGAGAAATACACTGAGGTAGTTTGGACATGTGGAGAGAATGGAGAATGAAAGACTGACTAAGATGGTGTATGAAGGTGGGGTGGAGGGAGGGGGAGGGAGGGGGAGACCGAGGATGAGGTGGAGGGATG
>JAGKTI010017938.1:0-18100 GCA_018397915.1 Birgus latro
TTCAACTGCAAAACTAGCCATCCCAGGTTTCACATTCATGGACACACTACGCATCCATCTTTATCAATCTCATGTCTATACGCTTGAGCCTACAAATATCCTCTTCCTTTACTGCCCACACCTCACTACCATACATCATTACACCCTTAAAACACTCCGCATAGAAGGATCACTTAGCACTGATGGAGAGCCCTCTTGAAATTATGAGTGAACTTCCTCCAACCACTCCTTACCCTAACCAGAGAGCTAACTCCTGCCCCATCTCCAGGACTTACACATTGCTCCCCCAAATAACAAAACTCCTCTAACTCAAGAGACTCTCCAGTAAGATCAATCCTTTCATGCCTCTCAATCTCTACATGCTCTCCCGGATGCCTAGCACACATGAAATTAGCATTTTTTCATATGCCTATTTTCTAAGCTTGTAGCCAAACTTTTCTCCAATGGCAGTACCTCCTTGGGTTAATGGTAGCCCCCCAGTTACTACTGTTACCTATATGTCTACACCCCATTTCCACAAATTAATACTTCATAGCAACACACTGTCAACCATGGATTTAACTACACAGAAAACAACAATTCTACTGTAATCAGCACTTCAGCCCTTTTTTGTCTATTACTGTACTTTCACCAACATTTCCCTATTACCTATTCATATTTACACTGGGTTCAATGATCAGAAAGTGCCACATGACACTGTGGCCTTTCTCCTAACCAATCAAAAAGTTAGATTTGGTTTGGTTAAGTTAGTTGGTTCAAAAACTTAGATTTAGTTTGGTTGAGTTAACCAGTTAGTTTGATATCCATAACATACTGTCACACTTTTTGGTTGATGAGCCCAACATTACACTGACGGACCAGTTTCATGCTACCCACAGATCAACGTCCTCAATGAACAATTCATTCACTCTTACTGTTAACTGCTGCTTTTGCTCAACCATGTTTTCCATGCCACTGTCAGTGGGCTACCTCTTCCTGTCGATAAAATAAGTGAGTACAGTACAGTACTTTGCAAATTACCAGTTTTATGTACATCTGTCAACAAGATCATTGACATCTTTTCCCAACTAAGAAGAGGTGAAGTAGATTGCAAGATTAAGTGAAAAACAATCTCTGTAAATTCTGTCAGCAATCATCCCCTACTCTAGTATATAATGATAATGAAGGAGGAAAGAAGTGTTGTAACTACAGTCAAGTCACCTATGGCGTGGCTAATTGGTTCTGGAACAATTCTGCGCCATAGAAATAACTATACTTAGGGGGAAAATGGAATTTGGTTCTGAACAGTTGCCCAAAGCCCCCCTTCTCACCCTACTTTTTCCCATTTGCCCCCACTTTACACAGGCACACAATCCAGCAATCAGTCAATGCATGTATTACACATAACAATAGGCACAAAAAATGGTAAGGTGATCAGCCTTGTGTTTACTTGGGCATAATACAATCATTTGTAAAACCGCTATGAACTGGTAAGTGACAAAGCACCTATCTCTGACCTAAGACGAAGTCAAATACCTCCCATCATCATCATCATCACATACGTAAGAATGATTATTAATGTGTTAAATGTGAGTTTTGTTGACACTTGAGCATAGAAACTTTTCCAAATACAGTAAAACCTCGATATAACGGACTTCAGTAGACCGGAATTTGCTTTTATCGGACTCGAGGAGCTACCGGACTAAACCCCTATATATCGGAAAAAGTCCGATATAGCCAGAAAGCAGTCCGGACTGCCTGACAACTTCAGCTATGTTCACCACAATAAGACAAGTAAAAGACATGTTTTTCAGTGCATAGTACAGTATTATTATACCATTTGATTAATGTAGTGAAGGTATAACACAGTAAAATACTGCAACGGTGGTGAAAACTACCGATTCAGTCCGGACTAATGTCTGATATATCGGAAAAAGTCCGGATTAGCAGGAGTAAGTCTGGATGTCGCTTTTATCGGAAAATTGCATATTTCGGACTGGCCTGAGCCCCAATTAGTCCGTTATAATGAGGTCTTACTGTACAGTAATCTCTCCACTATCCGTTGTAATAGAGCCAAAGGCAAGACCAGAAAGTGGTCTTGTCCAGATAGTGGCCCTGAAGCTTCAGCACCAGTCATTCCTGACCCTAACCTAACCTAACCTAAATCAGAAAACCACCAACCTACCTGCCTACCGGACATGCATAGCACTTATCTAAGACCCCATTCACATAAATAATGGACACAAAGCATGAATTAATTGAATTTTAACCAAAAAATTATGATTTTGAGTTGAGTAAGAGGTGTTCACAAGCTGACAGCATAGTGTAAGTATTGGACATGGCAGTCACTAAGAAAATCACCCTTTCTCACATTCTATGCACTAAAATATGGGATACAAAGCATGAAATAAATAAACTGTTACCAGAAAATTATGATTTTGAGGTGAGTTGGGCAAAGATGTTCACCAGTTGACCAGATAGTGAACGTCTGTAAGAGACATGGTAATCACTGAGAAAGTCACCTCTCTCACAGCCTGTGCACTCAAATATGGGACACAAAGCATGAAGTAAATAAAATGTAACCAGAAAAATTATGATTTACAGGTGAGTTGGGCATATATGTTCACCAGTTAACTAGATAGTGTACGTATGTAAGAGACATGGTAAACACTGAGAAAATCACCTCTTTCACAGCCTGTGCACTCAAATATGGGACACAAAGCATAAAGTAAATAAAATGAGGATTTAGAAGTGATTATGGAAAATGTTTGGCAGCTGACAGTGTACTTACATGTCCGTGGTGGATGTTTACCCCACCTCTAAAGCTCTGACAGTGGTGAAAGTGCTCTTAAAGCATGTACAGTAATCCAGTGCTGAACTGCACTTAATCCTTAGCACTGTGAATTATGATTATTTAAACAAAAACTCACAGCAGTTCAGAGACAACTGTCGGAGTGGCGGGAGGGGGAGACAGTGAGAATTAATTGTAAACAAGGCCGTTCGACACCGCGCGCCAAATTAAAAACTTACGGGTAAAAAAAAAATCGGGTTTTTTTCTTTCTTTTTTTTGTGCAATTTTTTTGGCATTTTTGGGTTTCGAACATCAGCCTACAATGTCCAAACAGTGGTGTAACCAGACAGAGGTCGTCCGGAAAGTAGAGAGATTACTGTAAACTTCTTCAATCAGTCTTCATCAGGCAGCCTCCATCATCTTTAATGTTTTAGTCAGTCAGCTGACTCCTGACCAAAACATTACAGATGGTGGAGGCTGCCTGGTGGAGCACTGTTTGAAAAAGTTTATCTGATAAAGTTTGCATGGTCAAGTGTCAACAAAACTCACACGTAACACATTAATAATCATTCTTATACACGTGATGATGATGGGAGGCATTATACTTCATCTTGGTTCAGAGACAGGTGCTTCGTCACTAACCAGTTCATAGTGGTTTTATGAACAAACCTATAAACTAGTCACAATACCCAAAGAATCTTTAATGTTTCATTACTTAACATAATGAATTTGAAGTTTAACCTCCTCATAAGAGAGAAAATGTCCAAAGTTGGAGCACTTGTAGTATGGAGCTGAAGTGGTCTCCATCTTCACTGTTTATGAACAGGGGAGCGCGCCGCCTGCCAAGGGAATTTGCCCGGGCGATTCAAACCTTGCCATATCGTCGCACCGTAGGTGTTCTATTCGTGTGGTTCCATTTTTTTTTTTTGTTCTGGCCCCTTGTCGTGTCAGAAATTCGCGCCATTGTAGTTCGCTCCATAGGCGACTTGACTGTACTTTAGGTTCACAAACGGCTCAACAAGTGTGAAACTGCAAGAAAAACTGAGAGATCAAAGTCTGTCACTAAAAGAGTGAACATGGTTGGCTAAGCACATTATGTATATTGTACTGTATTCTGCAAACCAGTCTGGCAGCATGCCAAATCCAACAACAGCAGTTCTGTATGCCAATGGAGAATGACCAGCAACTAATGATTAAATATAATAAGCCATAGCTACTTCTATTTCGTTCTCCTACAAATAATTTACTTTGTGTACTGGTTGGTGCAATGAACCATCAGATGATGATAACCATACTGGCTCACCCCCCCCCCCGAGGTAGATACGGTATATACCGATAGATTACAAGATATCACAAGAGAACACAGACAGATGTACCAGTTATCACAGCACACCCATTATATGTTCCAAAATATCAATTGATCACAGATGACCTGTTATGTGTGAGACATATTCCAAAGCATCACAACAGATGACAGAAAGACCCGTTACAGTACAGTATATGTCAAAGATGTGTACCAAACTACCAGTAGCTACAGTATCAACTTTTTCCCGTACATCTGGTGCTGTAAATTAGGTAGCCTAGCAAATCAGCTATCTAGGTAGCAGAGAAAATATGCAATCTTTTTATAATTTACTGAAGACTTACTGTAAGATGGGGCAACTGGGCACTTAGCGAGGAACCGGGCACATACTGTACTTAAGTTATTTGCAAACTTTCCCATATAAAACCAATAAATCTTTAATTTTCTAACCTTTCCTGGTGCTAATTGTATAGCTAAGTTCCCCAGCAATAACATGGCTCAGAATCAACTATTAGAAATAGGAAAAAGTAGTCCACTGACCCTTGCGAGAATACGAGTGAAATTTTTTAGAATTAGCCAAATACCCAACACTGGAAACACTAACCTAGGTTAGAAGTTAGCTAGAGAAATCTACTTAGGCTCATTTTATTGGACATTATCAATGGTCGGTTGGAAGGACAGAAGTCAAGAGTGAGAGCAGTGGAAATGAGTTATTTGAGAGGAGCATGTGGAGTCACATGGAGAGACAGACTAACAAATGAGGAAGTGAAGGAGCGTTGTGGTGTGCTTGAGGACGTGATGGGAAGCGTTAGGAGAAACACATTAAGGTGGTTTGGGCATGTGGAGAGGATGGAGAGTGAAAGATTGACGAGGAGAGTGTATGTGAGTGAGGTGGAGGGGGCGAGAGGGAGGGGGAGGCCGAGGATGAGATGGAGGGATGGAGTGGAGAGGTATATGAGAGAGGGGGGTGTGAGTTGGGAGCGTGGTAGTGAAATGGCAGGGGACAGAGTGACATGGAGGCGATTTGTTTGTGGCCACCCCGTTCGGGATTGAGGCGTCTGGCAATAGATAGATAGATAGATCAACGGTCGGATGGGAACTAGTAACATTTCTACAGTTAAGCATTACCGGGTAATGGCAAGGTAACTCAAGGGGGGTAACTGGGCACTTTGGGGAGGGGCAACCTGGCACATTAACTAATTATCATTATTTAGTTTCTAAATATGTCTCAAAGACTCCTTGTCATCTACTGCTGTGCTAAGTCTCATGGACGCACCAGGCTCTGAATCTGCTAGCTCGTTTGCCCATAGAACCACAGTGATGGCGTGGAACTACAAGATCCTAAGTAGTGGGAGTACACCTGTATTTCCTCCTTACCGTACTGTCATCCAAACTTTGAAAACCAACCTAACCTATTCTAGATGCCGTACACTGTGACTAGGAATGTTTCTGTTTAATTTGTTGTATTAAAAGTTTCCATAGCGTCAGTCTACGGAAGTAACAGGTGTACTCCACGTACGCAGGATTATACCAATTTGAGGCTGGGTTGGTGATTTTTTTTATATTAAAAAAAATAATAATAATAAAATTCTGTATATTTATTCAATTTATTTAAATTTTTCCTTTATTTGATTTTTCAGTTAATCTTATAGCTAATATTTCAAAAGCAGTAAACTGAATACTGTTAACTTCATGTCCTGTCTATCCACTGATGATTCAGGTTGAAAGGCGCTGCCCAGAATCCACATACATACCTATTCAAGTCCTGTCTGTAGTGTACACTACTGGTTAAGGCAGCTGCCAGTGGTAATCAAGACAGGATATGCCAAAGCTGATTATATTACCACAAAGGAAAATCTTAAGCTGATAATATTGTGACATGGCCTTCGACCAAGCATAGCCTACCTAGTCTTATGGCTTTGGTTTTTTATTTATGGCTCATTATTTAAGATGTACAAATAATTTCAAAACTCAGTTACACAAATGTAAAAATATTTTTTCTGTCATACAATGTAGCAATTTCTTATGGCACCATTCTCCAAAATCTGCTACCTTAATGCTTAGCTAAGTATCTTAACAAATGAATGCCAACACAAAGTTATACACAACTTTGATAAACCGTCAGATTTTATTTTTGTTAACTTTTAGATTAAAAAAAAATAAATAAATAAAATAAAGCCAAAGAATCAATGATTTAATCACATGATTAAATCAATCTGATTTAATCAATTGCCAACCCTGATTTGAGGTCTTCTTTATGTAGCTACTGCCATGTTTAACATGTACTGTAATGCCTAAATAAGTTTATGTTTTTAGTAACTGTCAACTGTTATGATCCCCTTTATACAGTCAAAGAAATTGCATTTTTTATCACTGTGTTCCATGATGACCCAAATCTTTTGTGTTTGTGGTACCGTACATTTTAGCGCTGAATCTTAAAATAGTAATATCTGCCTAAGCCTATGTTATTTAGTAGCAGTCAACAGAAATGAGCACCTTCATACAGTAATAAAATGGTCTGGGTGCCCGGTTGCCCCACCGTGTGGGCTAAACGGGCACCCACCTTGTTTTATTTCTATGCAAGTTGTTTTTCATCTTTAAGTATGTGTCTGATTCAAAAAGGTACCCCTAAATGAGTCATGTAAAAATATTTTTCACTTTTTCCAAATTCCTGCAGATCTTTATAATATCGACCAAATGGAAGTTAAAATTGAGACCAGTTGCCCCATCTGTATATGCCAAAAGGAAACATAAAACGGCAACATAAACAAAGCTTTACTGTACCTGTACTCCTTTAGAGTGTAGGCTATAGACAAATGGTTGCTCTATAACTCTAATGACTGGTTGGTTACTGAATGCCAAGGGTAGGTGAGGGTACCCATCATCCACTCAATGTTGTGCTCCATACTTCATTCGCCTTTATCACTCTTTTGCTGTGTCTACCCTCCTCTCATGGTATTTCTCCCATCCTTCCTTCCACTTCAGATGGCTCTACACTGAGTGACATGCATAGGGTAACTGTTTCCTATCACCTAGGAGCCCATTTACAACAATGGGTGGTAAATATATAACCAAATATCAAAGTGATGTGGTGCCTACTATGGTGTCCATTAACTGGGTGGAGACACAAATGCAGCATCTTTCCAAGAACCAAACTTCCACACTCTTCCCCACATTTTGCTGTGGTGCAGCACTGCCCACTGCAAGGGAACATCCATTCACTGCACAGGATGGTCCTGCATGGGTAACTGCTTCTTAACTGCAGTTGATGGCTCTGCTTGGCCAGACAGACCAGAGTTACTCAACAACAACTGAGCTATGTCCCCACACTTGTAAAACTCATGTAATAGCAAACAGACCTCTGCATCACCATAACTTTGTATATACTGTACTGGTTTTGACTAAAAGCACATGGAGTCCAATGATGTGGAGAGTAATCCTTAAAATGTCATTCTGGGATCTGTGGTGGCTATGGTATATATGCATGGGCATTACAGAAACCACACCTAGCCAGACCCAAACTAACCATAAAAGCTACATACTGTACTTCAGTCTTAACTCGGGCATCCAATGACCCTATCCTATGGGGGAGGCGGTAGATGAATCGAAGGAAAGGTGGCCAGCAGTCATAATGGACCCAGGTTCAAATCCTGGGTGGGGCAGGGAACACTTTAAGGATCTGAATTTCATAGAGTGGACTTTTACTGATCTACCAAAAGACCTTCTTAGTACTGCATGAAACAACCTTAGCATGTCTGACATGTGATAGCACATGGTACATACGAGGACTACTAGGCTTTGGGAACAAGCTATGAAGCCTAAGCCCAAAGTCACACACACGCACACACAAATTCAGTGCAAGAGACAGATGTCTTCCCAAGCTGGCAGTAAAGTAGGCAAACTGGTCAGATCCAATATTCGATTATATGAACATTCCTCAATTCCCTCTCTCTCTGCTAAGAAAGGATGTTGGTGAATGGCAACTTCAGCCTACTATCCACTTGGTTCACATTTAGATGAGCCTGGAGCAACAAGAACATTAACCCAGGATCCTTTGCTAAACTATGAAGTGTCTAATACCTATTTTTCTAAGTTTCTTACAGTTCAGAGTATATATATAAAAAAATATATATATATCCCTACTTTCTATGCTATGGTACATATAATTTCCTAACACTGCATGTTTAAAATTACCGATACTGGTACAGGACCACCGTACTGTATAAGGATATGAAGTGTTTCTCCCACTCCTTATAATCAAGTCTCACCAGTAACTAATACTGACTGAAATCAGTATGGAAAAAAAAAAAAATGTCCATTAACCCGCCGAGTCCCACCAACATACGATGCACGTTGCTTCTTTTTTCTGCGGACAGACCCAATGACGTGGATCGTACGTCACTCCAATTGCAAGGCCCATTGTGTGTACATTTTTCAACATTCATGGGTGATTTTTGGTAGGCATACGTGAGAGACCTTCCTCTACCTGCTGTCAAGCAGGGATACTGCCTGACCCCACCGAAACCCCCTTCCCCCCTCCCCCCCCACAATGGGCAATTCACCTGTTAGCAGTAGCCTAGCCAGTATAGGTATGTTGCCTCACGGTCTCTCCAATGATGAAATTCATGGTGAAAGTGATTCCTGAGGTGGAGGACAAAGAAGCTAGAGGTAGAAACAAACAGAAGTGATGAGGTGGTAATGTCGTAAAGGAAGGTGCCATATACTGGGGTTTTGGGCGAGTGAACAATGCTTATAAAAGCCTATATTATTGTGTGAAAACCAATATAGACGTACTAAACATAAATTCATACCAAATAAATAAATACGTAATTTAAAGTGGCTTGAATTAGTCAACCCTTCCATAGTTTGTTTTCTTTAGCCGGGTACCCTAAAAAAGAAGCAAAACTTAAGGTTGAGTGACACCTGTACCAACATTTCTAACCTGAGGATTGCGATTTCTCTATGAATTTTCAATGTTTCTCACTAAAACTGAAGGTTTCAGCCAGAAACAAAAAGTCGAAAATCGGTCAGGACCTGGGGGTAGGCTGGGTAAAAAAAAAAGGTCGGGACTGGATGGGTTAATAAGAACATGAAAAGATCAGCACTATAAGCTATCCTACCATTATTTTATGGCAAATCTCAAGCCTTAATTTATTTGTGAAACAATCATGCATTTCATTTAAAAGTGTGTGAGATCCAAAGCAGCTTTAACTAAGCACCGGTAGGATCTTTACTGAAGTCTATCTATCTACATATTGCCAGACGCCTTAATCACGTAAGGGGTGGCCACAAACAAAAAACATCCATGTCGCCCTGTCCTCAACCATTTCACTAACCTGCTCCCAGCTCACCCCCCCTCTCTCATATACCTCTCCACTCCATCCCTCCATCTCATCCTTGGCCTCACCCTTCCTTTCCCCCCCCTCACCCTCACTCAGATACACTCTCCTCGTCAGTCTCTCGCTCTCCATCCTCTCCACATGGTCAAACCATCTCAATGTGTTTCTCCTAACGCTTCCTATCTCATCCACATCACAACGCTCCTTCACTTCCTCATTTGTCAGTCTGTCTCTCCATGTGACTCCACATGCTCCTCTCAAATAACTTATTTCCACTGGTCTCACTCTTGACTTGTGTCTCTCCAACAAGGTCCAAGCTTCACTTCCATACATCAGAGATGGTATCACAATACTGTCATGCAGTAACTTTTTCACTTTCATGTTTCTTATCACTGCTTTCAAAGAACCAGCAACCTTTCTTCCTTGCTGTACCCTTTCAAGCACCTCATCCTCTAAACTTCCATCCTTACTCATGTTGAAAAAATGATCCAAAACTCATTAACTCCCTCAATTCACCAAGAGCACTTTCATACAATTAGTGCTCCTGTTAAGTTCTGGTAGACTAATGATCTTTGGTACCCCTGATTTCTGAGGTAATACAAAACAATACTTGTTATAGAACTGTAGTTACTGCTGATGATTAAACTTTAAGAAATCAACTACAGCACAGGGTTTGGTTTTGCAATGATCTGAACTTATTTACTATGTACTCCAACATTAACTAATCTAAGAACACTTGAGAACTTTGGGGAAAAATTTGGGAGCTCTTACTAGTTATTTCTGCTAAATTTGTGTGTTTTTAATGAATTGCAAGGGACAGTCTGCATCGTCTGGCAAAATTTTTTCTCCTTCCCAGTTTCTAAGTTTGAATGAGGAGTGCAAAGTAACTTCTGCTTCTCCGAAGTGTAATTCAATAGGAGACAAGCTGGGTACCCTAGTATATTTATCTACCGTGGAACCTAGCCTGTCTGGTAAATCCATCAATAAATAACTACCCATGAAAAGGATTAAAATGCGCCACTCACTGAAACAGTCTAGCTGAAGTCGTACCGAACAAATATATGACCATACATCATGGGCATATTCAATTTGCATGCACGGATAAACTTTACTCTTACAATCAGCTATTACAAATGAATGACGGGTTCTGTCATTACAACTACCAAGCTCTTACTTCAGGAACAAATTCACGGAACCTACGGAAGTATACAATTACCAAATCTTTTCCGTCGTTAGATTAAACTTTAATTCCTTAATCTCCTGCAGGACACTCACCGGTGGTGAAGGCGCTGCTGCAAAACAATAGTAGCCACCTACACACCGTCCTCATCATGTAATACAAACACTATGGTCGCACTACATGTCCATCCCTTTCAGCAAATCCTGTACTTTGTTATTTGGTACTATACGTGCATGAAAGGTACAAACTCTTCAACCTAAACGCCAGCTATGGACATTATGATTCTGCTTTTGTTACAAAGCTATAGTATTGCACCCTATAAATTACTCCTAACTCTCTTGTAAGCTACAAAGTTGAGTTATCTATAGGCTAGACAGACAAGGCCGCATGACACCGACGAGACAGTAATCTTCCGCGTGCCTATTATGTCGCTATGCGTAGTGTCCACCAGTTACTATCAGAGAACTGGTATTCATGCTCTATAACATCAATAAAGAAACATCGGCCGATTAAGCTTTATACTGTACAAATATGTATGTGATTCAGCATAAGAAACTTCATTATATATGCATACATATTATAAGTTATATGTAAATTAAAGTGAACTGATTTTAATCCATACACAAATAAAACGATGACTAAAGACAAAACGCTTCCGTTACACAAATATTATATTATTTTTTAACATTCTTTGAGACGCGTAGGAATACACTCTATTGACGCGGTCCTTTTAAATTCAGTGACATCCACTTCCAATGCATGGCATGCCAGAAACTTTACACAGGGTGTTGATAAAAGAATTTTGGACTCTATCTAAGTTTCTGTGCCTTTAGTTTACAGCATATATGAACACAACCATAACAAGGGCAAGTTGCAAGGCAGTTGCCAAGGAGGGTGGCGACATCTCGTTTCTATGGCAACACAGCTGTCATTGCTTTATGGCGCTCTCGGCTATTTTTACGTTGTCGTAAGTTATGGCAGTTCATTGTGATGCGGAAGTTCACACTTACAGCATTATAGGATGAAAAATAATGTATTCATCGAGACCTTTACTCAATCGTAAAAGTTAGTAGAAATCGTATTCTCCTAAAGGCCTATCAAAAACAAAACAACGTGTGGTCTGGTGGGAAGGCTGGGTGTGGGTGGGATAGTGGACTGAAGTCGTGGAAGCGAGTGTAATTGGTGGAAGGACGAAAATTATCATCGCCATATTGATGTGCCTTTTCAGTCTACAGGACAACGCGAGGGGCTTTGGTATACCATCAGTCTCCAGTTCGACTTTGATATGATAATGACAAGTATCGTATGGGTGGTAACAGTTGATGAAATTACGTTTTCTTTTTTTTTCGGTAAACTAGAAGTGAACCAATCAAAAACTTTTCATTTGTTGATGGTGGTAAATGTACTCTTTACTTGAAGCAAGTAGCAGAAAGACTTTACCAATTCAATCCATATTCCAGCTGTTTGTTTTCTGTATTTTCTATTTTCAGGGTTTGTTTTCTTCTGACTAGTTTCAGGGTTTGTTTTCTGTATTTTTCTGACTATTTGTAGGGTAGTAAATAACTTTTTTCTGCTGAAAAATTTCCCCCCCAGCTGTTATCATCACGTTCCTTAAGCCATACCTACAATTGTTTCCGGCATAATGGAAGAAACTTGGTGTATTCAAAGATGGGTTTCATTTCCCAACTGAAGTTTACGTTAGGTTAAATTATTAGGTACATTTAAGCTAAGTTAGGTTTGGTTAGGTTTAGGTTAGGACAGTCCTTTCTGCCATTACACTAATGAATCAAACAAGACTTGTCAGAGAAACAACTAAAAACAATGGGAAGCAGATTTAACAAGAAACGTTTATTTACCACCTCAGAAATAATCAGGAAAATATAACAGACTACCAGGAAGAACTGATTTGGTAAGGTGCTGTTACTGCTAAAAGTAGAGTGTGTTTACCTTGATGGTTTCTGGGATTCACTTTATCTGTTAACCCCTACGCTGTGGTGGCCCTAAACATTTCCTATGTCCGTGGTGCAGAGAACTAGTTTAAAAAATCGTGTTTTCATCATGTGTTTTGACCCACTTATACCTGACCAAACATGACAACATGTTAGTCAAGTTTACACTCCAGACTGATGATTTGCAACCCACTCATCAAGCATAAGCATGCATTGGCATGAAAAATGACCGAAAAGTTTACAGTATTTCCCGTGTCTCCTCTGGAATGTACAATACAGTCTACTGATCAGCATTTCTGGGATGCTATATGCAGCCGAGGAGTTGATGGATATCACACAAACCAACCTAACAATACTGTACCAAACCTGTTAAAGCCACATCTTTCAGTTCTGACCTTGGCATCCTTCAACCCTAACAAGAGAAGATTACTTGTTGTTTTACTGCCTTGACCCTGTTTCAGTGATTTTGGGTACACTGCCATTCTGACATCTTCATACATTTTAGTAAATATTTCTTATACTGTACTTGTTTTACTGAGTTTTTAAAGACTGTGAGAAAGCTACAAAGGGTTTTGTATGTTTTTTACCTTAAGAGCATCTTAGTAATAAAGGGGTTAATGAAGGCTCTAACCCACTCTAGTTTGAAAAGCATTTTTTTTCTGCGTAGAATTTTCTGAGGAAAATAACGAGAAGGAGCACTGAGAGAGCGCAACATCCATTCCTTGCGATTGATCCATTACCAAATTTTGACCTAGATCTGTGACCTTGACCTTTGACTGATTGTACTCAAACTTGAAACAGTAATCCCCTGTTTATCCATCATAATTCAGCCAGGTCCTTGCTGGATAATGTGTTTCAGGTAATGCTATAATACTTCCCACTCCCCTCCACCACTAAAAACTCTATACAGGTCTCCTTGTCAGCACACAAAACCCATCTCAATACCAATTTCTTGATGGGCACCTTTATTTACAGTATACCTTCAATTTACACAGGACTGATTTGTGCTAAAGACATTTTGTATGAAACATAAATCCAGACCCAGCACAGTAAACACAGAAGAAAAAGCAATGTGCGTGGGAAATTCCCAAAGGCGGCCTTTGTCCACAGCCTTGAAGTTGACTGACCAACACCTTTGACAGCAAACCTCCAAGCAAAGACAGCAAAACAATTTTGGAAAGCCTTTAATACAGTGGGACATCAGTTTAACGAGACGTAAGTTGTAAAGGAACTCGCTTTACCCGTGGATTGCAAGCCACAGCTCAGGCTGGGTAGCATCGCCTTGCGAGCCACAGCTCAGGCTGTGCTAACTTTCCAGTGGCCATGCATCACTGCTAACTACTCCACCCCTATACAAACTTACGCATGGCTCTACGCTAAGATGGAGAGAGAGAGATTTTTTCTTTTTCACCAGATGATGTCTTGGATGTTTATCTTCAAGTTTATAATAAACAAAAACTAAATTTTTTTTTCTGTCATTTTTTCATTACACCTCTACGCAAACTTACACATGGCGCTATGCAAAGACAGAGAGAGAGAGAGATTTTTTTTTTTTTTACCAGATGATGCCCTGGATGTTTATCTTAAAGTTTATAATAAACAAAAACTAATTTTTCTTTTTTCATTTTTTGCACACCTCTGGGTGAGATAAACAAAGGTACTGTAATTATGCAGTCTGCGGGGTTAAATCAGTCTTGCACTGGCTCCCTGAAGGAAGGATGCTTGACTGTAGGAGAAGGGAAACATCAGCTTGCAGTCAATTTGGTTCAAGTTCAAATGAGCCTGGAACCACAACACCAGTAGTAATATAACTGACACTTTATACCATATGTTTTATTGCTGGAGGCTCATGAATACTGTAACTCTTAAAGGATCAGAATTTGTATTTTCAGATTGCTGCAGTCATATGAAGCTTCATTACTGGTGTGTGTAAAACTCTTTCAAGACACTGTTATCAAGACTTAGCCACAAGCTGCCACAGATCAAAACATGACAAGTTCTTTGAAGATAACAGATGAGGTGACTAGGACTCGTAATGAACTTAACAATCTCAGGTACAGTAAGAACATACAAAAAATCCTGATATAAATTATTCTTAGTAATGCTTTTATTCATCATTATTATCATTATCATCATCAGGACCTCCTTACCCACCCTAGGGCAGGGCGAGGAGTAGCAACATCCAGACAGCCCAAGTTTGCCCAGTCCAATGGGCCACACTTCCATTCACTCATCATTCAAGCCTCCGGAATCCTGGCTCTATCTGATACGCCAGAAACATTCACCACGTTCTGTAGCTTCACATAAACGTATCTGACAGAGTCAGTCCGGACGGTGTCATGATAAAAGGGGTGCCATATCCCTGATCATGCACTTCTTCTCACAACATTCATCCAGCCAGCTCAGTCTCGTATCTGTCCCCTAGCCTTATCGATTTCCATACCTTTCTTTGTCACACACTCATCCACCATATCCCTGCACCTTCTCCTTGGCCTACCTTGCTTCTTCCCTTCTTCAAATTTGCTCAGATATACCTTTTTCACCACTCTGTTTTTATCCATTCTTTCTACCTGACCATACCATCTCAGTACCCTCTCTTTGATTCTTGTGTCCACAGACTTCCTCTCTCCACATCTTTCACGAATCACATTATTTCATATCCTATCCATTATCTGTACTCCACATATATTCCTTAGTAGTCCCATCTCCACTGCCTGCACTCTTGACTTTTCATTTTCATGCCACACCATAGTCTCACATCCATATGTTAAAGTTGGCACTAACACTCCTTCATGTAAGCCTTGTGCAGCTGCAACACTCAAGCCTCTGTATCTTATTAAGGCCTTCATAGCACCAACTACTTTCTTTCCTTGTCTCACTCTACTTTCCACTTCTTTCACACATTTTCCTCTCTTTTCTGTCACAGTACCCAGGTATTTGAATTCTCTCACCAATTCCAGTTTCTCTCCATTCAATGTAACATCACATTGGGAGCCACCTTCTCTTTCAGAACCCATCACTTTGCTCTTTTCTACATTTACTCTCAAGGCACAACGCTCACAGACATCAGCAAAGCTCTGCACTAGTCTTCCAAGTTCTTGTTCGGTATTTGCTAGTAGTACTGCATCATCAGCATATAACAAATTTGAGATATTCCATCTATCACCATTCATTACCAGTGTCATCTCTCTCTCCATTGCTCGTCTTTTTACTTCTCTCATCACCCCATCCATATATATATTGAACAACTGTGGGGACATCACACAATCTTGTCGGACGCCCACACCGATCGTGAACCATTCACTTAGATGCCCATTTACCCTTACAAATGCTTCACCACCATTATAAAAACTCCTGACGGCACCTAACAGCTTACCATCTACACTGTACATGTACAAAACCTTCCACAGTTCTTCTCTGTCTACTTTGTTGTATGCTTTTTTCAGATCCATGAATGCACTAATCACCTTATAGTCCTTCTCACAAGCCTTCTCCACTATCTGCCTTACTGCAGATATTTGATCCACACATCCACTGCCACTCCTAAAGCCACCCTGTTCATCACTCACTAGGGCTTTTGATATCTCTCTTACTTTCTTCATAATAATTCTTCCATATGCCTTCCCTACGACACAATAAATTTATGCCACAATAATTCTTGCACTCACTTCGCTTACCTATATTTTTGTACAGAGATACAATCAGAGCCTTTTTCCACTCTGCTGGCAGAGTTTCACTCATCCATGCCTTCTTCCATACCTCCAACAAGCACTTCATTCTGCTCTCTGCACTACACTTAATCATCTCTGCATACACCTCATCAACCCGCTTTCCCATTTTTCAGCCACTTCGCAGTGTTCATCACCTGTGCGAGTGTCACATTTCCTGGCACTGCTTTCCTTCTCAGCACACCCCCAAACCAATCATGTTTACACTGGCTCTGCTCTCTATTCTCATTCATCAGGCTTTCAAAATATTCTTTCCGTCTGGTCCTTACTTCATCCCCTTGGGTTAATAATCCACCATTTACATCCTCCACACCATCACATTTCTTTCTGCTGTCACTTCTACATTTCTGCACCACTTCCTATTTGTAGAGTACAGTAATTTTTATTCATTTTTCTTCCTTGATCATCATTTACCTCCTTCTTTTTCCTCTTAGCTAGTCTCTTTATATGCTTCTTGCTCTCAACATATCCAGTTCTTATTTCAGTTGAACCACTGCCCTGTATCCACACTAGCCACTTCTTCCTCTTTTCTTCCACTACTCACTTAACCTCTTCATCTCACCATTCCGTACCTTTCTTCTTTGTTGTTACTCTTGCCACACCACACACTGCTTTAGCATTCCTAACCAAGCAATCTTTATATGCTTTCCACAGGCTGTCCAGATCCATTTCATTCCAATTCACTTATTCTATCTCTTCCCTTACTTTGGTCCTGTATTCACCTGCTATTTCTTTGATCCTCAGTGTCTCAATTTCAGTCTTTCTCCCTAACTGCTCCTCTCTCTCCTGGTCCACCTCACTCCTCTCAGCTTGATCTTGCATATCACAATCATATGATCTGACAGACCTCCACATTGTCCTCCTACGGCCCTCGTATTTATTATTATTTATTATTATTTATTATTGGTAGGTGGTGGCGACCATCATCCACTCACTTGATGTAGTGCTGCCTACTTCTTCCTTAGCCTTTATCATTCTCTTTCTGAGCCTGCCCTCCTCTCTTCCTATTTCTCTCTTCCTATTTCTCCCATCTTTCCTGTCACTTCTTATTGCTTTTCTTTCCTTTACAGGTGACTTTACATTGAGTGACAAGCTAAATGGTTTCCTGTAAACCAAGAAACCATTTACATCGCTGGGTGGTAACCATATAACCAACCCATACGTGCTCCCTACGTGTCAACAAGTGGGTTGGTGGAGGGTTAGTGCCCCTCCCCGTAAAACAAATAACTCAGAGTCAAATGGCCACCCCTTACGGGATTATGGCGTCTGGCAATAGATAGATAGATAGATTATTATCATCATCATCATCATCATCATCATCATCATCATCATCATCATCATCATCATCATTCATTCATTCATTCATTCATTCTAATCTGGTGTTGCTCCATGAGGAGCATAGAAGCCCAGGGCTAGGCAAGTTGGTCCTGACACTTAGGATGAGAGTGACCAGCCTCACTCATCCCTGAGTGGCATTATTTGAACAGTAAACCTCAACCATTCCTTGGATATACACCTGCTCTGGCTCAATCTGATTGGAGCATCTCAGTTGCCCAATAAACCACCGGGCACCATAATTTGGTGTAGTAAATGGCTTCTTTGTGTACAGGATACCATTTGGCCTGTCATTCAGTGTAGAGTCACCCGTAGACAGATGGAAAAGGAAAGAATGAAGGAATGAAAGATAGAAGAGGATGGATGGAAAGAAGGATGGAAGGAAAGGGCAGACACCTGAGAGTAGCACTACATCGAGTAAGTGGATGGTGAGTGGCCCCACCAACCACATTATTATTATTATTATTATTATTATTATTATTATTATTATTATTAT